>VWZP01010724.1:0-52787 GCA_013396995.1 Dicaeum eximium
CAACTTTACAAGGCAACACACAAAAATAGCAGTTATATAACGCCATCAACAGCCACATAACTTCAGGAAGTAGCACACAAGAATAAGATACGTTCTTGTATATATGATCACATCTTAATAGCTGCAACTCACAAGCACAATACACACATTTTTACCAGCAAACAAATCCATCACACTGAACAGCAGAGCCACTCTGTCCCTAGCTCCTCCTGCTGCCTTAATAACTTCTCTTGTTCTTTTTACAGTTTTTGTTTGATAAGTCATTTCTATTATGTCCCCAGCAGCTCACCTGTACCCCAGGTGTCAAATTCAGTCTGGTCCAGCCCAGCAGTGTCCCCCCCGCTCTCAGTGCTGGGCTGGGCTCTGTCTCTGGCTGTGCCTTGCCCTGCAGCTCAATCCCAAATCACACCAGGATCACCTTTTATTGCAGTCGAGACAGCTACGACACAACTTCAGAAAGCTTTCTTACCTGTTTTCTGTGCAGCTCTGACTCTGCCTCTTGGAGCTCCAGGTTGTTTTTGTTGCTCCAGTGCTGGTGCAGCAGCAACTGGGCAAACCTCTCTCGCACTCCTCGGGGGCCAGGCTGCTGCTGTGGCCATTTCACTTGCTGCCTCCATCTCCACTGCTCCATTTCTGTGTCCTGCTGCAGGCTCTGCCATCCAGGGAGATCCCAGCCCTGCCCCGGGACCCCACGGGGCTGCAGCCATCCCTTGGCAGGGGGTGCTTGGCTCACTCCACCATGCCCACGAGTGAAAGGGCAGCTGGTACTGTCCCACATTTTAATAAAAAAGACAGTTTGTACGTTGGCTCCTCAGCCATCTCTCTCTAAATAAGCAAAGTGCATAGCCTCACTCTATTTCTTTCATACCAGCACCCTTCTTCTTGAGGTTGGTGTCTCATAAGTTTTCCAGACTCTCAGGTCCTTGGTACACCTGTTACCACTGTCTTACTGCTCTTAGGTCTGCAGTCATCTGTCCAAACCACCTCAGGGGCACCATTATAGCAGAAGCACAGTAAAGCCAACACCAAAGAAGGCTTCAGGCATTTGTTATCTGCTCTTTGTTGCTCCTCAGTACAACCTTGTAAACTCTTGATCTCACATGCATTCCACCTGTGTGTCCCCGCCACCCTTCTGTGGTTGGTCAGTGCCCCTCAGCACTCCCTGGCTCGTTCCCTTCAATACTGATCACCTGTGTGACACAGCTGTACCCATCAGGGATGGGGCTCAGCCACAGCCCCGCTCCCAATCACCACTAACTCTGTGCCTACAACACTGACATGTGTCTCTTGTATGAAATATGGCCCGTATAAACCTTTCCCAGGAACTAGGGTCAGTTCATAAGCCAGGTATTTGCCAGTGACAGTATCCTGTGTCAGTGTGGATGCCAAAATTAGACCTGGCAAGACACAGCAGTTTGGCTGAAGTTTGGGTTTCACTTCATGAGCTGCTCTGCTCTCAGCCATGTTGAGGAGACTGCTACACATTTTACACAGAAACCCAGTAAGGACCTTCTGACACTCTTGCATCTGGCTGTGGAGAGGAACAGGGGGCATTACTGATGGAAATATCCCAGAACAGGTCCCTGATGCCCACAGGCATGGGGATCACAGCTCCAGGTACCAAAATGCACCTACCATAAAATTTCACTGACACTTATAAATCTCCATCAGTGCAGTGAAATGTGGCTCAGTGTGTTTCTTTCCCCCCTGCCCCCACCAAAAAAAAAGAAAGTTTGGTAGAAAGAGTCTATGACAGTTAACAGTTCAGAAGACTGGTAAGATTAAAGGGCTTTGTACTTTTATTGGCTCAACAAACAAAAGGTTGCCTTTAAGTTTCATGGCAGCTCTGGGTTATCAGTCCAAAGCTGAATTAAATGAGAAGTGATTGGGAGCTGTTGCCATCTGTTGAGTGTGTGGTGGTTCATGCAATATGAGTTAATATACTCTAGCAGACAGATGGGCAGAAATGTGCAGGCCTTAGTCATTCAACACCCTTGTTAGCAATCCCAACAGAGAGATCACAAACATGGATGGCAGGAGAATGAACTTCTTTCTTTTCCCCTCATAAAGTCCCCTCCATCATGTTTTTGGCCTTTTCCAAGGATGTTTCTACAACTGCTTCTTCTGTTATATATTTTGTGTGGTTATGAAAAGCATTTTTCCTCCCAGGTGCTGCCAATCTTGATCTTTCTCTTGTTCTAAAATAAAATTTAAAAAATAATCAAACCAAGCCACATTTCTGTTCATGACTTCAGGTGTTAAAACACACAATTTTCTGTCTGTGACTGAATGTCACAGTAGTTAAATGATGATGTGGGAAAACATTGCTGTAAATCATATCAATTATTATTTAACACTCTCTCTTTTCTTTCTTTTCTCCTGCCCAACATAGGATTCCAGGCCTAAAGTCACTTATTTTCTCACAATACCAAGAAACTCCAATCAGTACTGACAAGGAAACTGTTGTTCAATGGACAACTGCACTGAAAATTAATACATTTCCTGTAAAGACTGCTTCATTGTAAGGAATATTATCTAGTTTACTAGAAAAATCCCTTTCCTGTGCTACTTTGGCTGATGAAAATGAACTGCTTTAAGCAAGAAAAGAAGAAAAGAGAATAGAGCACTGCAGGGGGATTACAGAGGCACCAGTGCAGGTCTGTAGTTAATCCCATTGCTGTGTTCTCTTTCCCTGTCTGTGCATCAGTCTCCCCACTGCAATTGGCAACCCTCAGTCCACACCAGCCACCATCAATCTCTCAGAGCCAATGCCACATCTTTTGGGTTTCCAAATATCTCTTGTCTGTTACTTGTATTTAATCATGCCTCAAATTAGACAACAAAATTTTGGAGCAAGGGAATTACCTTTCAATCCTCAAACTCAAAACATTTACTACATTTTCAGAAGCATATATATATATATAATTTCATAAAAAATTCAACATCAGAGAAACGTCCAGATTGTGAAATCAGTCACTCAGCATTACAAAAGGCCAACATAAAAGATTCACATGTCTTTTGCATACCCATATATTTTCATCAAGTCCAGCTTTCAGGGATTCTGTGTGTACTTTACGACCAGAAAACTTGGTCTTTTCCTGAAATTCTTTTTCATCTCTTATACTAAAAATGTGTATATTAGGTGTACCAAATCCCAAACATGATAAGAGGAATTGAAAGCTCCAGCACAAAGCTGAAGTTTATGCACAGTTTTATGCATGATGCTAAAGCAAGAGCACAGCTTCAACAGCTCCTTACAAAATTTTCACACAGAAATTGGCTCTGTAACTGTGACCAGTGCAGTGCAATCAGAAGAGAATATGCCACATTATCAATGTTCTAGACCTTTAAACTGGAGTTATACAACCTTTCAATATATCTAAAATAAAATATTTCTTTCATCGTTATTTTGAAATAATGCATCTTACTAAATGACCAGCATAAAACATATATTGTCTACCAGTTCAGCAAGGTAATACAAAAGAATATATAAATTTTAAAAAACAACAGAAAACCCTGGGATAATGGTATTAAAGTATCTCTGAAGACTCCTGTTTTCTGGGAGGTGGGCACCAGAAAGCAGAAGATGAGGATGAACTGTAGTAGAACAGGGTGCAGGGGCTGGCTGGGCAGCTTTCCAAGGCAAAGCTTTATAGAGAATGCTGAGTATCTCTGCACATGTTCAAGAAAGTGCAACATGAAATAGCACTCATGCAGGTGACAGATGAATGAACTAATGTCCCATCGTGGTGCTCAGACCTCATGAACCAACCATCTTCCATCTGAAACCTAAAACAAAAGCAGAGGCTGGTTATGCCTTTTAATCTCAGCAGTACTTGTCTCTAAAGGAAAGCTTCAGCCCATAAACCTCAAGCCAGATCTCACTCTGAGTAATTATATTCTGCCCACAGTAATTGTGTTCCCTTTGCAGTTTCACATGGAATGATGCCCACCCACTTGCTGCACCGAGCTCTTCCATTGCTGTACAGTTGCTGTGAGCAGCTGAAGGTTTGCTGGAGTGGGAGAGGTACCCTGGGGCCAAGGAGAGCTGCCAGGTGTGCATGGGGGCAAACCCTGGCCCTGCTGAGTGCCCCAGAGCCTGCACCAGGGCAGGACCCTCGGCTGGAGGAAGGGTCATGGCTCCTGAGCCCACAGGAGCTCTTCATTCCAGATAATTCAACTTATCAGTATCTCACAAGTGCTGTGGGATATTGCAAAGAGAAAGGCACCCTGTGCAAAGTGCAGTGAGGTCAGCAGCTCTTGTTAAATGCAGCAGCAGATTCCTGAGTTGTACAGAGCTATAAGAGCCATGGCACTAAATATACAGAAAGCTTGAAAACACATCAAAAGAGCAGTTCCTTCTCTGTTCTTGATCTGTGTTTCCATTGTCATTAAATGTTTAGACCAGGAGCAATTGAAATTAGTAGATGTTTTTCCATGGACTTTAGAGCAACCTTAAGCACTGTCATTCTACCTAATGAATTTCAGACTAAGCATAGCCTGAAAAAGCCTCAGCTGAAGCATGGCATCAACATGAAATTCAGAAAGTGCATTAAACATAAAGCCTAAAAGGATGTTACCATACTGCTTCAGCAGAAATGGAGTCCAGTGGAAGCTGACTGCCTGGATAAATATGGGTTAATAGAACTCTGTGTGCAACTAGCAATAACTTTGTTTTCCACAAAGGAAAAATAGCAGCTGTTCTTCTGCAGACACTTACTGGGTAAGGAGGTTTTTAAATGTCATTAAGAAAGAGAAGAAATCTTTCACTCAGAAAATGGTCAGGTAGGTGTAATAAGGACTCCTTAAATCTCACTTTGCAAAATGCAGCAATGCCTGGCCTGTTGCAGAGTAACCCACGAGCCCCTTCCAGTGCTTTTCTGAACAGCACTTGGACACAAATCACATAGAGGAGCCACATTTTAAGGACACCCCAAATGCATCAGCTTCCTCCCTATTATAGCTAACTCAGTAACTCTGTCCTACTTTTCATGTTCCTCAGCAGATTATGTCAATCCACTCACAGATTTCCACCTTGCTCTTACAACTCTGATTGCTGCTGTGAGCCCTGTCTGTCTAACTACTGGCTACTCATAGGAAGTGCTCTGCATTATCTTGCAGTAAGCACTGATATAAATATTTTTGTTTATCCTCAAAAAGCACTACAGAACTTCTCCTAAAATTATGCAGATAAATATATATAACAATCTTGAATTTCCTTGCTCTGTTCATTCTGTCCAGTAAGCTGTATCTTTCCAAGTGTAATATCTTGGTTTGCTCCTGTCTTTTCAGTGCTTGCTGCAAGCTGGGGTGTTTTTTACAGTACTCAGTGTGTAATGAGCCTGACTGAATTCAGTGGGGCCCAAGTATTCAGACCTAACCCCATAGTTTAGCACCACCTAGGTCTAAGTATCCTTCATGTGTGTATTCAGTATATCAACAAAAGTTTTCATGAGCTTTTGCTCCCAGATTTTTTTGCTGCTGATGAACAGAGGTCTGCATCTGTCTATTGTGTTGATGGGATCAAAGAATAAAGTCTAATTTTAGTAGTTCAAGATAACAAGACAGAAATCAGCCAAAGCTGAATAAGAAGCTGAGTAGAAGACACAAGAGACAAAGGGATTCAAAAAGGAAAATCACATGAATCAGATCTATTTATTATTTCAGCAGCTGTCTGCAATTTACCACCATGAATAACAACTCAATCACAAAATCTAAGCATTTTTAATTAAATAGTACCTATTACAAGGTGCTGAATATTGTTCTATTGCAATTAATAGCCCTTATAAGACATTATAAAGTCATAAAGTCCCTCTATAGACTCTGACCATTCAGGAGCAGTGGAATTAAAGATAATGCTTATATAATGATAATACATTATATCAATACTTAGATGAATACATCTAAATGAACCATGCCCAAGCTTGATAAGGAAGGAAAATTTTTGGTTTGGCTTGGTTTGTTTTTTTGGGTTGTTTTGTCAGGGGCTACATCCTGATGAAACTCCAGCATCAGGCTAAACTGGGAAATGGGAGACAAACCATCTAAAGTAGAGAGAGTATAACTTGACAAATTGTTCTCTTTCTGCAGGGAAAAGCATAACAAATTAACACAACTCCTGGTTTGGTCTGCTTTTCAAACAGATGGCTTCAACATGTAAACAAGTCACAGCAGAGGGAAAACACAGCATTTTATTGTGAGACAATGGACACCAGTTTATTCTTCATCCCTTGTTTTCCTAGTTTTAAATTTCTTTATCTAAATCACGAACTCTTCTTCCCTTTTTTCCTCTTTCTTTATTCCTGCTTTTTCAAGGCTATTAATATTCAGAATGGTTGGTCTGCTCTTCTGTCTTGCATTGGGACTTCAATAGTGGCTGCTGGGCCACGCTCCTGCTGCCCTTTTTATAAACCTCACACTGCTCAAAATTCCCATCTCCCATGGTGACCTTCCACAGTAGCTAAGAGCCTGGATTAAATGCTCTATTTGCCATTGTAAGTTTTCCATATATCTTCAGCCAGCACCTACAGATTCTTGTGGTGGGCCAGCAGCAGGCAGGGAGGTGATGTGTTTCTCTCCTTCTTCCAGTGTTTTAAATCAAGTTTTTTTCCATGAGCACCAATGGATTGGAGGTACAGGAGCCTCCTCATTTCCTGGCTCTGTTTCTCTGCAGGGTCTGTGGCCTGAGCCTCAAAGATGAATCTTAGTGCCCATAAGCTGATGGACACTCATCAGCTAATAGAATTTGAAGACAGAATATACATGTATTCCTGAAATACATTGTGAGTATAATCTCCATATAAGCTTCTTACAGCTTTCAGCATCTGTTTGGTTGACTGACACTTTCCCCAATGCTGTAGGTTTCCCCCACAAATCCCTGACTAGCTTATTAATGTAGAAGTGAAAATGATGTCTTTTAGTGCTGATTGTGTACCTTAAAAGGGTGCCTGTACAAGGGAATGTTATTTTGTATTTTAAGGCCACTTGTTTGCCAAGAGGATTTGGTGGTTTTCTCTTACAGAAAAGAGAAACTCATCCTTTTCCCTGACTGCAGTCATTTTTGCTACTGTAAAGTTCTTCCAAGAAAATCCTGACCTCACTCAGCACACAGAAAAATCTCATTGACTCCAGCATGGTCAGGGTTTCAGGCTTGCTCTCCAGATTATTTGTGACACAACTGTTTTGCAGACAGTAATTGGATAAGCATCCACATTGGGTAAGCATTAACCACATTAGTTATGTTTGCAATCCATATTAATTCTTATAAAAGAGACATGATGTCAACAAAAAATAACCTGTTTGTGGAAAAGGAGCAAAGAACATGATTCAGAAAATCCCTTCCCAGAAGATTTTTAGGGACTGCTGCCAATGCATACAGAGCTTCTTTTTGGGCATTTTTTCACTGATTCTTTAAATTCCCTAATGTCCAGAGAAGGGATTTTTAAAGCAGCTATTTTGCAACTGGTTCCTGCTTTGCCTTTCTTGATGGGTAGGGCATTCCTTCTGGTGTCTTTTCTTTGTCCTTCTACTTCTGAAAGGGATGGCATGTTACCAAATGTGTCTTTTCACATAGCTGCACATTAAAGTACTTAACATAGATGTTGTTTAAAGTTATGAGAAAAAAAATATTCGATATATTAAAGTCATAAAAGCTTCTACTGAAGGTTTCACTATGAGAAAGGTTTCCCAGCTGAATCCCGTCATCTCTGGAAACAGAACAAGCAGGATGAAGTAAACACCTTCAGTAGCAGATTTTGGGTTGTGCCTTTTCCCTTAGCCCTCTGGTCCAGTCATGGTGCTCCTGTGTTTCCCAGCATTTCAGCTGTTTCCCAGCTCTGTCAATGCCATGGCACATGTACCTACAGGACTTAAAGCACATTTGTGTCTGCCCAGCTTCAGCAGCAGCTTTTGAAGAGATGTAAGATAATTTCAACAACAAAAAAAATTATTTCGTTTTTATTTACCCACAGGTTTACAGTAAGCAGAAACTGCAACCCAAATCACAAAGAGCTGAATAAATCTGGCTTTAGGCAAACTTTGCCTTTCCTGGGACAGCTCAGGGGAATCAGGGGGCTGGTTTGAGCAGGGGGTTCCTGCCATACAGGTGGGGACAGGAGGCAGTCTTGGCTGTGCACTCTCCCTCCCACTGGGATAAACGTGGGAACTGAGTAACAAACACAGAAAGGAAGAGAGGCTGCCTCTAGACATGTTAGGTCAAGCTCCCAATGTTTTTATTTCCATCTCTGTAGCATTGTCCATTTAAAGCAGCAGGTGTTTGAGCCTGTGCCCAGTTTCTATTGAGCAAATTTATAAAGGACTGGGACACTTTAAAATTTTTCTGCCAGCCCTGGTGCATGACTCAGCATAGCACAAACCAACTCACATCTAAGCTGCCACTGCTGTCCACAGAGATATAGCAATCACCACCAGAGGAGGGGTTTTATCCCTCACAGCATCTGCAATTTATGCAGGAATTATATATAGCCTGTAGCAAGTATTTACAAAACTGGAGACCATAACAGTATCTTTAGGGTCACAAATCTGATCTTTGCTTCTAAGCCAGGGTTATTCTGAACCCCAAAGAAAAGTGCATAGCTGTGAATACTCTGACTCTAGCCCCCAAATATTCAGATGCTGTAGCTTGGAGTACAACATCAAATATTGTGAGAGGCATTAAAAAACACACAAGACTTGGCAAGGATGGAAGTGTGGCAGCCCATAAATTGTAGCATTTTATAATCAGGCATCTGGCATTCTCAAACATCCCAGCCCCAGGCCCTGAACTGTTCCCCCCGTGCCAGAGCCCAGGGATCACCGGGCTGGGGACACTCAGGGACAGCTGAGGGGACCTGCCCTGGACAGGGGCTGTGCCAGCACTGCCACTGCCCCACTGGCCAGCATCTGTCACATCAAGGCAGAGCTGGTCCCTGAGCCACACGGGCACTCCCCTCCTCTGCTTCACACAGATTAACAGATTCAGCCCAGGATTCCTGCAGTGGCTTTTGGAGGTATGTAAGCACTCAAGTGCAGCTTAAATAAAATTGTTTTAAACATCTGGCTTCCTGGCTTCTGTGTTTGTCAAAAGGCACCTTTATTAGGTGATCTAAAAGCAAAACCATTTCTGTTCATTCTACAGAAATGAGGAATTTGACATGAAATCCAGAGAAAAGTTAGGAGCTAGGGAGACAAATAAACCAAGATGTACTAACAGAAACTTTTCTTTATGTGTGCTGGAAAAGTGCTTCTCTCAAGAAGCCTTTTTACTTGCTTTTTATTCTTTGAAAATTTCCACAACAGAGAAATGCAAGATTTGAAGCTGTGCATGTGCACAGGGCAGATCAGAGGCTCAGCTGGTACCAACCCCTGCCTTCAGGGGAGCTCTGCTGGTACACCCCAGCTAGATGTCTGCACTCATATATCTGCAGACCACTCATGTGAGAAGGCTGCTTTGCACTGTTTGGCCACAAATGCCTAGAGCTGCCCAGGGATGGCCTCCCAGTGCAGGAGCCTGTGCTCCTGTCCCCCCTGTGCATCCTCTTGGGCCCCTTCTGAGCCCCTTCACCAGTGGGGTGATGGTCAGACCACTTATGATATTAGAGCCAAAATCTCTGTGGGATTTTAACAGGTTTGCACACTTACAGAAACAAAAAGAAGGGTAAAATAACTTGTTCCCTTTGAGCTCAGTCACTGGTAATCACTTAGGGCTTAAGAAGAATCTTTTCCTCCAAGCCAGTTTAATCTGTAAGATATTTTATCATGAGGTTTGCTGACATACATGGGGGTGGCAACCTCTGAAGGAGGGGTCACAAACTCACTAGACCTTCAAGTATGACCTAATATGACAATTACAACATTTCTATCAAATATTGAGTGGTGCAGAGCATGAAAATTGTACAACTACCTCTCTTCTAGTAAGTTATTCTTTCTACTGGATCCTGGGGATAATGAATACTTTAGTGTCTGTTTATAACAGATAAATGTTCTACAATAATGCCTCTCACTAAGAAAACATAATTTTAACTATGTAAGAGATTAAAAATAACTAGAGAAATATTGTGACAGATGGTGCTGTTCATGCTGCCTTAACATTTGGGCATGTACTGTCTAATGTTTCTTTCATTCTCCTGATTCTGAACAGAAAATCCAATTAAATGAAGCATGTTGGAGCATTTCTGACATTTTTTTTTCTTGTTTTGTTCCTCCATTTGCTGATGAAATCAGTCTGAATTTAATGCTCAGTTTAGATGAGGAACATGAGGCATGGGGAGTAATTTACTCTGGGCAGATGTTATGAAGGTTTTTCTGCCACACAGTGAACTACAGCAGAGGGTCAGCATGTACTTCAGGCTCTGTGTTTTTTCAGCCCTCTACCTCTTGAGGAAATGCACTGAGTTGTGCTAAATAAGTGATGATTTTATTTAGGGAATATAGCTAAAATTTCCCAGAGGGATAGGGAGCTACATGACACTGGATTTACATAATATTTTCCTGTGGTTTTCCCCATTTTGGAGGTTTTATGCCTGCCTCTGGAAGGTACAGGAGGAAGTAATAGCCCATTCCCAAATTTCTGTTTAAGCTGAGTTAACCACAATCAGACTCAGGTGTACCACCAGTAGACATGTTTTGACCATATCTGTCACAGGATTTTAACAGATGTGAACTTCAATTGCTTCCATCAGCTTTAAAATATTGCCTTTCCTTTTTCTCCTTTCCAACCCATTTTATGTTTCTGGAGGAGGAAGGAGGACATATCCCAAAGCTCCATATCAGTGTGACATAGCTCTCATTGCTTGTGGACCCAGACAGTCTCTCCCTCTCAGAAATGTCTCTTTCACAGCAGTGAGGCTCCACCAGAGATGCACCAGAGGCTGGAAGGACACAGGTGTCACCCTTGTCCTGCCTTTGGTCATTGCTCAGGTATGAACCAGTGTTAGCAGCCCAAAAGTCGCTCTTAGGCTTTTGGAGAAAAACAACTTCTCAGGTTTTTTACCAAATTAATTCAATTTCAGCTTTTTTTAGCTAGTCTTGGACTGCGTCAATACTAATTATTATAAACTTTGTACAGATAATCACATCAGACATAAACCATTGTACAAGTCTGAAACTAAGATTGGATCCAGCTACACCCAGGCTCCATAAGGATTTTAGAAGCTTTAGGGGGTCCTGTCTGAAACCCATGACTGTCTGAGGGTCTTCCTTATTCATTGACAGAGATGTCACCAGACATCTCTGGTGTTTGTTGAACCATTCTAAGCAGTTTCCATGCAGTAATTAATAAAGTGACTCTTGCCATCACACTTATTAAATCTTGTCAAACCACCATTAAACTGTGGTAAAGTCCATCTAGTTTATTGAACTTTAACAAATTACTATTTTACCTCAATAAAAGATATTGTTGCTTCTCATTTTTAAGTGGGTTGCATTCCACTCATCCATGACAAATTGGGATAGGTGGCAGGATCCTAAACCAGGATTCACAAACCAACCTGGCAGGGGCTTTTAAAGAAAACTCCAGTCCTTTCTCAGCATGAACAATAGTCTTTCCCATACATCTTACATAGTTTCTTCCCTATATGTTTTGGAAAGGGGAAGGGTAGGAGGAATCTGAATTCTTCTCATTCAGACTCACAGGCTGGCACCAGACAAGTCCACAGGTGGGAGCCCTAATTAGGATCTCAATGTATTGCATTTTATTTCCTTATTTCAGCTCTATCAAAATGGTTTTTCCATGGGCATGGGCATGTAATTCTTTGTCATGCCATCGAACTCTCACTCCTTTGAACTAATCCCACAAGTATCTAGCAGGCTCCTAAAGGGAGTTAAGTTAATGCTTTCTCCAGCTGGTGCCTTAATGCTGGAAAGTGGAAAACACCTCTCTGCTGAGAAGGAAATGCCTCAATGTGATTCAGTCTGGCTATGTAAAGCTGCCTGCACCTTTTCATACAATAAATTCAGAGAGCTCTACACACACAGTGCAGAACAGGTCCGTGCTTGGTGCTGTCTCTGAGGCTGTGGGGGCTGGCAGGAGCCACCTTCCCTCCCACACCCCTGAGTCCTGCAGGTCTGCCTGAGCACACAGGCTGCACATGTGTGCAAGTTCATGGAGGGGATCCCAAACCCTGCCTGAGGCAGCAGTGCAATTCCCTGGGAAGTTCACTGCCATGAAGTAACATATGAATGCACTTTGGCCACCTCAATCATTTTTAAGTATTTTGTCTCTACCTCTCCCAGAGGAGAGGGAAATTTCATACTGTTGCCTGAAGAGGTGAAAAAATATGCAATAGATCATTTCCACAGAGAAGAAACAATCCTGCATCTTTAGCTTCAGCTTTGGTCCCTAAATGTGCCCAGCTCCCTTTATAAGAAAGTGGTACTCAGTAGGAGTGAGGCTCCTCTGACTGTTATTAAAAGAATTGCAGCTGAAAGCTTGATAACCATATGAAAATTAAACTTAAATTGTATTGTAACTGAACAATCTTCCCTTTCTATGTTTTTGCTAGGTGCATTTATGTATGTGTTATTTTATAGACTGAGAGTAGCACACCTTGGAAAACTCCTTTCTTACAATTGGAAAAACCCAAAGAAAAGGAGAGGAGTTAGGCTTTAAAAAGATTCAGTTAAATGTTTTTCTTTGCTTTTTCTATTGCTATTGCAGAAATTCTTTATTCACTAGACTTTCAAGATGTTTCTGTGATATTTCCATGCAGCAGATCCTGTTTTAGTCTATCAAATAAAAAAAAATACAACCTGAAGAAATCCAAAAATATATTATCCCCTTCATATTAATATGAAATTATTTCAAGTGAATGCAAAGTGCTTTCATCCCTCTATTCCTCTCTACATTCTGCAGATTTTCATTTTTCTTCCCTATATTGCTTTTGGAGGAAGAGGTAGCTTATTTTTAAGATGATATAGGTGATTTGTTTGTGGGCTTTTCTGTCTGTTGCATGGGTTCCTTTCCTGGTGATTTGGCAGGATTGAGTTTCTATAGCACGAGAGGTTAATGATTTTTGAATAATGAAAGGAGTGATGAGGCTAATGAAAGGAAGAGTGATGCATGAGCAGAGAGTCATAAAAGAAGAGGCAGACACGAAGGATCACAGGGCTATGGGGTGTCTCATAAGGGTCTAGGGAAGTTAGCCATCCTGCCCTCCTGCAGGGAAATGGCATAGAATCATTGAATTATGAATTCTTCTGGCTGCCAGGGCACGCTGTTAACTCATATTTAACTTGTCATGAACACAAACCCCCAAGGTTTGCAGGGGGATGACAAGAATTTATCTCTGCCCTGAACTAGAGAGAACTCCTCAGCTCTGCACCTGCAGAAATCCCAAATTTCTCTCTCACTCAGGCAGAGCTGCAGCTAAAGGAGCTTCTGCCACTCCCCTCTGCCTGTGAATTTTCAGTTAATACCAGATCAGAGAGAATTCTCAGCTGGGCTGCAAAGCTGAAGTTCCTGTTTATCCTTTCTGCTCCTCTGTGCCCTGCCTGTCCCTCTGCAGCCACTGCCCCCCTGGCCCAGGGAGCACTCCTGGGGCAAGGGCAGGCATCTCCTCGTGTGCTCCAGACAGCACTTGAGACACACAGCTTGAGAGCTGGAAACTCATAATAACAGCCCCCATTCTGCCAAAGGCTTTGCAGTTTGCTGTACCATTGATAACAGCTGAAAAGAAATTTCTCACTGCGTATGTGTTCTTTCCTTATCCTCTCCTGTATCTCTGGCTTCAGGAGCAAAGACAGCAGGACTGACACCCTAACATCTGATCTTTGAATAATTACCTTTCTGGGCAGTGTGGATTTGGAGAAATGGCCGTGTCTCACACAGCCACTCACACATTTTCCTGAATAAAAGCTTCCGTCTGGGAGAATATTTTGCATAAGCAGAATAAATCGGCTTGGTCCTGCTCTTGTGGCCTGGGCAGCTAAGCTCTTGCACAGATTTCATGCACTGATAAAAACAATGAGACAGAGCACACAGCTAAAACTCCTTAAAGAAGCAAAAGTTAGACAGCAAATAAGCAGTAGTATCTTCCACTAACTGCTGTGCATGCTGCCAAACATTATTTTCCTCAAAGCAGAAAAGCAGATCATTCCTTCTCTGAGTCTTTTGCTTTTAGGGGTCCATTATATTTTTCAACCTTATTTCCCAATGGCTTTATGTGCCAAACAAGTCAGCATCAATGATGTCAACCAAGGAGTTCTAGCATTCTGCAAAATGCCAAGGATTTCCTGGGAACCAAAAGTAACCAAGTATGGAGGACTGGGTGGAAGGGATATTTTCACTGAAGATCCAGTCAGGAGTATAGCTGTCCTTCTTTTTAATGGGATTTCCTTCATAGTTGCTCAGATGTTTCGATATCTAAAGCTTTATTATTACAAATACTGATGCAGTGCACACCTCTGTGATAAACAATTGTCAAAGCCATCGCTTCTGCTGCCAATTTATTCAAAACATTAGGTGAAATAGACCCTCACATGTCTGAGTGATTGTCTCTTTTTGAAAAGAGTTCTTAAAAAAATAGATGTCAGGTTCGTGGTGAGTCTCATTATTTACTCTGGGATACAACACCTGAAGTAGATTTTGTGTCTGGCTGCTGTCACAGTGAGTGAAGTCAAAACATCCTGTTCTAGCTTTTGTTTACATACTGCAACCAGCTCCCCAACCTGGTGTGCAACTTGAAACCCAGCTAAAACCTGCTGAAATATGTGCTCCCTGACATACTTCTCTTTGTCTAAGATGGACTATAGCAGTGATCTTAACTGACAGATAGAACACCAGCATTAGGTTTGCAAACAATGCTCAAAAAGCAGAAGGAAATAATGATTTAGAAAACAAAAGCACTTGGAAAATTAGCCAGCTGATGCTTCAACCTCTACCATGGAGGTTCTGCAAGAAGGCATCTCAAATTTCACTCAGAGCTTCTGCTTGGGGAAAAAAACAGTTAGGGAGGAACTGAGGACTTCTGCCCTGATGCTTTGTCTGGCACACAACTGAGCATGGTGAGGGATAGGTGGGAGGGGTGAGGCAGCTCAGAACTGGAGCAAGGATTAGAGCTGAGGTATGCTGCAAAAAAGCCCCTCAAAGTGCTCTCAAGTGCTCTCTGGGGAGTGCTCCAGCATTCTGAAGAATTCTTCCCTGGAGAATTGATGCTTTCCTGTGGCTGGTGCTGGCCTCTCTCTGTACCTGACCGGGGCTCTTGGAGCTGCTCCTGGCAGGCACCTAAGGCTTACCATCAACTCAGGCAGGAAACCAACAAGAAATCTGATATTCCAAAGTGACTACATGAGATATATTCACTGTCCTTCTAATACAAAGTTCAGTAGCCAAATATTATTTGATCTGCTTGCTTTTGACACATCAAGGAGCAGGGAGAGGAGAGCTGCCGAGCGAAGCAGAGGTTTCTGTGCTGGCAGCCACATTCCCTCAGCTGCTCCCAGAACATTCCTGCTTGGGAAAGCCACTGAGAGGGTTTGATCCTGCTAAGTGCCAGACAGAAGGGGAATGAGGAGTAGGGACAGACAGATCCTGTCCTTGAACACACCCAAGGGTTGATCTCTCAGTTGATTTTTCACTCCCACCTTTCTCTCTCACCTGCAGGTGACTGATGTTCTTGCTCCCACTTCAAATAAGTATGTGAGTAACCTGATGTCATCCTGATAATTGGTTTTCCAGTGGGTAAGATGCAAAAGAAGGATTTATCTTAAAGGGAGAAAAAACCACACATGTTCTATTCTGTAAAATGCTCTTCCTGTGGAAATTAAAGGCTGGATTATTTGGACAAGGATTACTCATTGTTTCCCTTTAAAAATGTAAGATTGGAACCAGGATTCTGCTACAAAACTTTATTCTTAGTGAGAGCAAGTTCCAGTGGGAAATGTGGTCTTTCATGTTTGTAATTTAGGGATGATGTTGGTCTTTACTATGCCACAGCAAGTAAGACTTCAGAGAACAGAGTGAAATTTGTATGTAATATTGATATAGAGATGCTTCTCATCTCAGCCTTTGTTCCTGATTTAACATTCACATGAAAGCCCACTAACTTATTTAGCATTTTGGCCTCATAAAGAAACTGTGTTTCTTATTAAAATGCTACTACATTTTCTTTCGAGCCTGATCATTCTCTGGTTTGTTGTGCTCAGCCTCCTGTGATGAGTGTGTCCTCTTTAGCACAATGTGCAACCAGTAATTTTAATGTACAAAGATCACTTCAGCTGACTTATCCTTGGAATGAATAAAAGCTTTGTTCTTGTGCCTGGGAACTTTTTTTTAAATGCTTATGTGCATGTCTAAATGTTTCCAGTACCACAGAATTCTGGTTTTATGTTCCATGCAACAATTTTAATTGGAGTAGATTTTATGTTCAATTCTAAAATTATGATGTTGAAGGATAATAACATCGACATTATCATTTCATTATCCAGCTTAATTTCTTAAAAAGAAGGAGTTTGAATTTTTTGTAACAAATGAGTTCTCTGAGGCCTCACTTTCACAAAATGAGCAGATATGTTAGTCACATTTAACAAAAGGCAAATCATTAATGAAAGTGAAGGAGGGATACTGTGCTAAGCTAAAGCTACATCCACGCAGTCTTCCTGATATTTCAAATCCATTTCCATCACATTACTTAGTTCCTACTTCATAGAGTCAATGCCAGCTGGTGACATTAACTGTAAAATCTAAAAAGGGTGTCCCCTGGCTTGCTCCAATATATATCCAGTCATAGATGGAGAAGGAGCAAAGAAAAAAGACAAGATCTTCAGCCACTTCAAATGATTCCTTGTGGGAAGTCCCCAGGGGTTCAGAAGATGTCTCTGCAGCAAGGTTAGTGCCATATTATAAAAAACATGGAAATCCATGTCAGCTAACCCAATACCATTTGCACAGACAAGTTCTTATTCAACTCTATGCTTAAAAAAAAAATATCCTCTCATGTCTGTGTGGGTCCTTGATTCCTTATCAATAAGTAAAAATGCTAATTATCTAGACTGTCTAGACACCATGTTAAAAATCTAACACTATGAGATCAGCATATGTTGAATAAAATTATTTTAGAGTTCATGAAAGCTTGCAGACAGCTTGAGCACGCTCAGACAGAAGTTGGGAAAAAGCTCCATTATATTCTTGCCCACTGTGCATAGGACAAGAACAATGGCATCTGAAAACTATGGAAAAAATTTTAGTTGACATAAGAAAAATGGTGTAATGTTAAGAATATCAAGAATGGGATTGGACTGTAGGTTAGAGCCTTACCATCATTTTAGGTTTTTAAGAACAGCTTAGAATGATAAATTGCTCTTGACAATTCTTTAGGTATAGTTCATTCTGCCTAAGGGAGAAGAGATGGACTCGGTGATTTCTCAAGGTCTCTAGGAGAGTTTTATGTCCATCATCCTCTCTGGGTGATTCTAGAAAACTGGTACCACAAGGAACTTGAGCTGAACTGATGTATCTCACTGCCAAATCTATCTCAATCTGCCATGTGCAGTCCCTCTAACAGATACATTTGGGAAGAGCAGTCCTGAAACAAAAACAGACCCTTAGATTTTGACCTGTATCAGAGAGCTGCTAATGGATCATCATTTTTGGTGTTAAATTGTTGTTTATGAAAACACTACTACAGTACACACTACCTTGGACAAGGAAACACTGTCCTGAGTAATGCCCAACTACCAATTTGGGGTCACTGGATAATACCCAAATATCACACAGTTGACCAAATTTGCTTTTCAGGTTTTTGTCAAAGGTCACATCATCATGAGCTCCAATTAGAAAGCACAGGGCTGTTACAGGTCCCAGTGTGTGGATGTCTGCTGGTGGGAGAAATGGATTTATAAAGGATTCTCAAAACCTGACTGAAAGCTCTCACAGTCTTGTACATCTGTATGATGCAAACTCTGAGACAAGGTATGCTGACCTAGAAAGGCCTTGGAATACAGATGACACTGTTGAGAGAGAGACTGAACTAGAAACAAGGTTCAAACTACGGCCTTGCAAAAAGACCAGATATTTTGGAGAATTAGAACTGTGAAAGATGCACTGTAACAGGACCACGTGGGGTAAAAATATAGGTGATTGGTGTTAGGAGTATTAGCAGCACTGTGTGGCAAAAGCTGATAGGCTGAAAAACATTTATGAGGTATTGTAACCAGGAAATAGGTTCTGATGGAATGGCATTGAGTCTTACATCTCTTAGGTCTCACCCTTCATCGAGACTGACAACGGAGTAAAATCTTTCAAAACGCCTCTCAGCTGCCCCATCTCTGTAAAGCTGGGATTTTCCAACATGCTGGCCCTTCAGAAGGGAAAGGAATGGGCTCTGTCCCAGCCTCTGCCTGGGAGCACAGCAGTGGGGAGCCTGATGTGCACACTGTAAACTGCCTGCAGTGCAGACCCTGCTCCAGAACCAGCAGAGCCCAGAGCTGGGGCACAGAGACTTTTTTGTGCAAGGGTTATTGCTGACAACACAAGAACACTAAATTAAAGACAGGAATGGAGCAAGACATCAAGGCCCCCATGGCACAATCTTAAAAGAATTTAATATTCTGAGTTATTTCACTTTCTACTGTATCCACATGCCATTTATAATACAGACAAAGCAATATCCAGAAAACAAATTAGGTGTAATTTTCATGCTAATTATGCTACATTCATCTATCCTTTTGTCATATTTATTTTTATATTGTGCCTTTAAAACATAAAAAGACAATAATATTAAAACACACAAATTAAATTTTAACATTGTTTTGCCTTCTGCACTCCTTCTATTTTGCATAATAATTCCCAGGTGACATTTGATCTTGTCTTCTCACTTATATTCACAGGTGACAGAGTTATTTATTCCCTTGGCCTAAGCCTGGGGGGGTTCTTTTCTATCCTTGCACAACAAAACCTTGAACAAGAGGTGCAGTTGTTTTGAGCAAGGGCAGGAGGAGAAATTAGAAGGTCTAATATTCTTTCACTTGTGACTGTGCAAACCAGGAGTAATATAAATGAAGTTAAGGAATTTACCAGTTTTACAGTGATTTCTGTGCCTGTGAAGAATTGGATTGATCACCAGCATTGATACAATATCATGTCACCAGTTGATTGACCAATTCTTTCTCACTGCTGTTACATTTTTCTGAGGCAAATTAAATTGTAGATTAAATCCACCAACCAGTCCTTGAGTCAGAATATAGTTGCAGTTATTTACAGCTATTTTAAAAATGTTTCACAAAGGGGCCCAAGTTGAAAATGTTGTAATTTATTTATCAATGTTCTTTAATATTTCAGGCAGTTCTGACGATCATTTTTATTTATTTATATATTTCAAGGTTTATTAAATTTGCCCATCATCCTCTCTAGATGATTCTACAAAACTCATATCACAAGGAACTTGAGCTGATGTATCTCACTACCAAATCTTTCCCAATCTGTCCCAGGAATACCATGTAGTGCTCCTGTGCAATCACAACATTTAGAACCTATCTGGGAGCAGGGAAATAAAATTTTATATGTAAGAGCTCTCATGGATCTCTCACCAGGACTCAAAAAACTTCAGTTTCTTGAATTACATTTCCCAAAGGATCTTTCTAGCAGTGAAGAAGAGCAGGATGGGGAGATTTCTACTCTAGCTGGAACATTATATGATCTTGGGACTCCTAGGCTATGAAATAACAACACAGGTAATTAATCCCCATCCACAATGATGCTGAAAAAGTGCTGAGTCTCAGACAGACACCCATCTATATCCTGCTTACATCTTAGAATAATCCTCGGCTTCACCTCATAAAGGACAAACATAATGCAAGGGTTTATGCCAGTATATTTGCTGTTTATCCCTTAATCTTTTTTCTCCAAAAGTGGTATCAAATTGAGAGTCTACCATTTTCTCTATTTAGATGGACTGTAGCTGCATCTGCTCTCACAACTGCAAGTTTTGCTACTGTTTTCCTAAATTTGGTTCTTCAGACACTTGTGCTGAAAACTCAGTAGTCACAGAAATTAGTCTAATTAGACTAGATTAAAATTACACTCCCAAAGTTATTGCCAAGCCAAAGTTTGATGCAAATTTCTATTTGTTTTTTACAAGCCCCATCTCAGCACCATGCCAATTTTCACATCTGTTCATGTTCAGAAAGCAAGACTGGTAGCACATCCCTCTCTTATTCTGAAAGTAACCTGCTGGAGACACAGCCTAATCCACACTGATCCAGGGTGAGCCACAATGAGGAATTCCAAAGGTTCAGCTGAGCAGAGCCAAAGGAGCAGGGCCCATGACACGTCCCATATGACAGCCACCCTCTGGTTTCTCAGCAGGTTGGAGCAGTACAGAAGCAGCTGGCAGGGATGACACAGGGACTTGCTCACCTAACCAGCAAGCTACAGACAGATGTTGTGCATGGAACAGGAACCACTGCACTGACACATCTCACATGCCAGGGACAGGGGCAAAGTGACTCACCCTGACACCAAAAGGAAATTGTGTGTGACGTGTCCTTCATTTCAAGGAGTGACATGTCACTTCTGGCCCAGCTTTTCATCTGAAGCATCAAATGCTATGTGACAGGACTTACATGTGATTTCTGGGGTGCTAAAAGTTTGCTCATATACACATAAACACACTTAATATAATAAAAGGCACATAACTATGCAACAGGAAAACAGAATTTCTGCATTAAGTGTATTATTGGAACCCCTTATCAGGATTTTCAATTCTTTGATTTATTAATCAAATTTGAATAATACTTCTTATAACTGCTGTCCACAAAGCATTAGCAATCATATTCTAGAGAGGTAATTGCCAATTATTAATTCCTTCCTACAAATCATTGGTTTGCTTCCAACAGTGATGTTTCTAATTGACTGGACTGAAACATGATTCCACATGAATGGGAACATAAGAAATAATGAGAAACTGTGTGAGAAGTGAGACTGTGAACTGGGCAGGTACAACACAAGATTAAGAAGTCTCCCCTGGTCCTCTGTCAGGTACTTCTTAACAGCAGTGCTTGCTCAACTACCTGATTACATACTGAGACTCCAAATCTGACAGGAAATTGGTATTTTATAGTGATGACAAAATTATAGAGCTCAGAGGCAGATGGAAGTATTTCATAATGTCTTTCACAATATAATTTTTCCAAGTGAAGGCTCGCCATGGGAAAAGTTATAATGATGTGAATGAAAATAGAATCCCTGTGTATTTATAGGTATAGGCATATATATATATATATATATATATATGTACAGATGGGCCCATCCTAACCTGTGCTCTGTGCAGCTCCTTGCAGACAGCATCTTTGGAAAAGATTCACCCATGAACACTTGCAAGCCAAAATAATTATTATTTTCTGCAAATTTTACACAATGATCTAACCACACATAAAGGATTTAAACCTAGTGGCCTCGCTTGTGTGATAGATTTCTTTATTCCATTCAGACCAATAAAATCAGTAAGAAAAGAATTGCCCCAGAACCTCTGCCCAGAACAGCCCTGGGGCAGAATTCCAGACACTCATCCAGCAAAGTACTTGATCATGAGCTGAAATTCAAACAATTAAGACCCCACTGGTGGGTTTGGTAATCTTTTACCAAAAAAAAATCTTTACAAAAGCTTTGTGGACTTTGCTGGATTGTAGGTTAATTTTTTTAAAAAAGCTCTGGAAAAGGTGTACTTCCTCCCAGCTTTGCCAATTAGAGATTAGAAGAGAACAGAATTATTTCACTATGTCAGGATGAACATCTTGGCCAAGAGCAAGCTGCAAAATACCCACCCACCTCCTTGTTGCTCACTTATGGATGTAAAAGGCCTATAATAATCAGGGAAATCTGGGATAGGAGGTCTCATGGCAGCATAGCACCTCAAATAGTTTGTACTCAATAATTAACATTTTTCCTTGATGCTCTGAATTACCAGATATTCCCATAGCATATGCAATAGAGAGCAAAACAGATTTACAACGCTAACAGGAATTTTATTAGTGGCAACATTGGCAGTATGCATGTAGGCAGAAAGCCAGTGGGTAACAAAATTGGGTGCAGTTTTCTGTTGAATTAGTCATGCTCCAGTGTTAACCAATCTTTTGTTTCTGATACTTGAGTTTGCAAGACCTGGTCCAGCTGCCAGCATTCAGGGCTTCAGCTCAGGTATTAGAAAATTATGGATAGTGACTGCAATAAACCCAAGAGTTGGTTCTGAAGAGACCTCACAGCTCTGCCAACACATCCAGTGCCTGGCCAAGTGCTGAGTTTCAGTGTTCTGTAGGTTACACCCACCCCAGAGGCTGCACCCCTCCATGGGCAGGTGTTCCCCAGGCTCCACAGCTGTTCTGGCCATGCTCCTGTCCTAAGCTCCATTCCAGAGGTGAGATGTGGCTCCAGGACAGACCCCCCAGCCCTGTGGGCCAGCCCTCGCAGGCATCTCTGCTGCTGAGAACTCCCAAATTCCAAATGTTTTTGTGGTCACTAGCAAAACTAGCAGGGAAACTGGAAACAACATAATTTTCAGCCAGAAAGTTCAAGGCCCAGGAACTGTGTGTCCTTTTCAAAAGACCTGGTGTCAGTGTTTAAAGAAAAAAATTCTTTGAAGATTTTCTGATTCATGGAGAACTGAAAACACAACATTGAGATCTTATCCATATCTAATCCCACAAAATGCAAATACCCAATGAATCAGAAATAAAACCCATCCAGCATCTCTCCAGTTTTAACTTGCTCAGTGTCAGTTACAGAATTGGGATTTGTGAATAGTCACATTATTGGCTCCATATCCTTCAGAAATAATGGCATTATGACCATGCAGGCAGGTCATTAAGTCAAACAATTCCCATTTACTTTCTGTCTGCTATTTATTTACAGAACAAATATTTTAAAGAATGAGATGTAGTGTCACATGAACATACACTATCATATGCTTGATCACAGCTTCTTAGACACCAACACCAATGTTTGTTTTGAAATATTTCTATGCAATGGAGGCATTAGCAGGTGTTTATGTTGATCCTCTGCTGTCTAATAGTAATCATCCTGCAGACTTTGTTATAAATTGACGCAAATANCTTCTTTGACCCATCTGCTCTGTTTAGGCCTCTACAAAACCAGCAGCATTATGATTATATGGACCTGTATCACTCTGACAAATACAGCTGAAATTTACCCATGGGTTAAAAATATTACTGTGAGGGAGAGGAAACATAAACAGATATACAGATGGTCTAATTGCTGAAGTCTTCTTTCCTCCTGAAGATAAGCTGTAGAACTGGTGATATAACAGACTGGTGTCAACCAATATGCCACGGGCATGGGTCTAAGTGCTTGAAGCAGGATAATGAACTCCTCTAAAACCTCACAAGTGCAGCCAATGTTCCAGAGCACTTTCCCAAATAGGAGAGTAGTCGGTGAAATATGTTAAGAACATGTGTCCCTTGAAATTCAACAGTAGCTTTTGAAAAGAGAGAGTCTAGAATAATGAAGGGAAAATACAGTAAGAAGTACAGAGCAGGAACCATTTGCCAACTGGAAACAGCACAGAGGGAGCATCAGCCTGTGCCAGGCTGCCTGGGTCACTGCTTCCTGCAGTGAGATGCAGCAGCTATTCACATCTGTCATCATTTTTAAAACATATTAAGCTACCAAATAGTCTTGAGGTAATGTATGATGATTTCCCTCTCCTGTTACAATTGGCTTTGAACAGCTGTCATATAGTTATTAAAACATCCTATAAGCAACATATTAGAAATTAACCGTGCACAGAAATAACTCTGCAAGTTGAGAAATTATTTTTTCTTTCTGAATTAGCAATTAAATTAGTAACAAAAACTTTTCAGCAGTGTAACAGTTCTGGCTGGGATGGAGTTAATTTTCTTCATAGCAGCTTGTAGAGTGCCATGGTTTGTAATTGTGACCAAAACAGAGTGGATAACACACCAATGTTTTGGCTATTACTGAACAGCACGAAGGCCTTTTGTGTTACCTTCACACACAAGTTTTCTCACTTTTCCCTTTCAATTCTCTCCACCACCCTGAGTGAGCAGCTGTGTGGGGCTGAGCTGTCTACTGGGTGGGTTAACCCACAAGACACAGCTTTTATTCCATTCATCTTGCTAAATTGAGCCAACACTGACTAATGTTTTCAGGTGTCTTAGAAATGTTTGATAATGCTGAGCAAACAAATGAATATGTAATCAAGAAGTGTGTAGTGGTTTAGGTTTGTTTAATTATTAGGATATTTATTTTTTGTTGTGAGGTAGGATTAGCAGAAAGGTAAAGTAGGATTAAAGCTTTAAAAGGGTATAAAGAAAAAAATTATTAATAGTAGCTAAAAGAAAGAGTGATAAGAATTAGAATAAAGCCTTTAGAACATGTTATGGAGACTTTTTTATTTCATCTTTAACATATATATTTCACAAAAACATACTTCTAATAGTTAAAAGTTTTCTATTACTTTTTAAAATACTTTCTATATAAAACTAAAACAGAGTGCCATAAAGGAGTCCTTGAAAGAAGCTGGACTGCTTCACCTAATTCCCACTACATTTTAAGTAAGACCCATGAGAGATTCATAAACCATGCCCCAGTGCCTTCAGTAAATGGCAGCTGATGCTTCCATTTTGCTTATATTAATGAAATATCTCACAATGCTAAAAAATGCATCCAGTTTTTAAAACACACAAAGAAATGTCGAAGCTGGATGGGTGGAAAGATTCCTCTGCCAGTATCTGATGGCCCATCAATAAGTGCTGCTCCTTAAGGCAAGGGCAGGATGGAACATTAAGAAAGCAATACACATGCTCTGCTGAAAAAGATCAGAGTCAGACTGGAGAATCACTTTAAACAGACAGGGGTCGATGTCATGCTGGGCTCCCAAATCCTACTGAATCTTACAGATATCAAACAAAGGCAATGACATGAGTTACTGAGGTTTTTTGGTTTTGTTATTTTTTTAGTGTAGCTTTCTGTTGTAAGTCTCCATTGGACACGACTTCTAAGCCATGGAAATAGCAAAGCGGCTGGTGGGTCCCTCAGCTGCTCTGTGCAGTCTGATACCACTTGCAGGATGAGTAGCAGAACTGAAGGTAGCTCAGGGAACAAGAGAGTCATGGATTTGAGATGAGAAATGGTCTCAGGAACTTGAGCAGAAAGGTTTAGGCTTTGCTCTCTCATTGCTGGGACACCTGCAGGTTAGGTCTCCACGAGACAGTCCCAGGGACATTTCAGGAACAGCAGGGAACCTGGCTCCCTCTGGGTATTTTTGATGTTGGGTTTTGTTTGCTTGTTAGGGTTTTCTTATTTTGAGCTGTAGTTCCTTCTTCCTCAGCCTAATTTCAGTAAGAATGGAGGCTTTCACCCAGAATACCATGCTGTAGGAAGGACACTCTCCTGGATGTAGAAACTGCCACTGCAGACACCCTTAACCCAAGGAATATCTGAGATGGCAGCCTCCCACCGAATGAACACATACTCAAACAAACAGAGAACAAATTAATTGTCTACACATAAAGTTCAGCCTTAGAGCTGGTGCAGCTCTAAATAGACATGGAAGCTAAATACAGACTTTTCCATACATCTCTCCCTCTGACACTTCCTATTGTCTGAGATCTACTCCATCTGCTATGAAAGCCTGTGGAGAACAACCTCCACCCCCAGGCTGGAGATGAGATTCAGCTAAACTAGCACTGTGACCTCCCCAGTGGAGCAGGGCACGCAGCGTGGGGAGGGCAGTGCCAAAAGGCACAATTGCCTTTTTGTCTGGGGATCCAGTGCACAGGGAAATAACACAGGCTCTGTAGGGAAATGTGGCAGAAGCCAGGCTGGAATCTGGACAGCTCTGCTAGACTCCCTTCCAGATCCTTTTGAGTCCTCCATGCACCCTCCATTCACTTACAGGATCTGTTTATTTCAAAGCAATTTATCATTTGGGTTTTCTTTGTTCCATCCAATCACAAATACTTCCTAAACAGAATAGAAAATTTTCAGATTGCACTTAGCTGGAAAAAAAAGATAGAAGTGAAACTTTGCTGGATTTTCCCCCAACTGGCAGCAGAGTGACAGCATAAACTCCTCAGTGATTCCATATCCCTCCTGTCAGCAGGATGGGGAAGCACTCAGGAGTAGCTCCTGTTACAGCAGCTACGGTAGTTTCAAGCTTATCTTTGGGCAGAAGCCTTCTTTACAGTTTTTGCCTTCTCCTTTTATTTTTACTTGCCAAAATTCCCGTGATATTGTTACCAAGGCTTTGCAGCTCTCCCCAGGGGCAGAGGCTAACACAGCCATAGTCATTCTGTGCTGGCTGAACAGCCAATTGTTCACACTGGAGGTTTTTTTAACCCTCACTAATAACAGCCAAAAGCATTTTAAAAAGGAAAAAACACTTGAAAGCTTGTCATTTTCTGCCAAACACTTTACGCAGAAAAATAGATTTTGTTAATACCAGTTTTCCCAAGTGTCTCAATTACCTGAAAACACTGCTTAGTTTAAATGCTACAAGCAACTATAAGAGAGAAATAAACAGTGCAACCTGTCAAATCTAAAATTGAGAAATCTTATTATAACTTATGTATAGCTCACCCAGTCCCTAATGCTCCAGCCTGGGGAAGAAACATCTGGACACCAGGAACACTTGTGCTGCACTTGCCCATGACTTGTACCTGTTCCCAGCTTGTTCTCAGCCCTGAACGCAGCCACAGCAGGGGGACCCAGGTAAGGAATGCTGGGCAGGTACACAAGTGCCTGTAAGCAAACAAACTGAGGCTGGTGTTTTACATGACCCTGTAAAAAGGGAGACCTTCACCTCCCTCTGGGCGTGGGTGGCTCTCACCACAGCCCATCACCACGAGCACTACCCACTGATTTGCACCTGGCTCCCCTGGCAGTATTTCTGGCAAAGGTTCAAGTCAAGGATTGGACTCTCCTCCCTGTCAAGCCTTAACAAAGCCATTACTGACCTCTGTGCTGACTGCACACACTGCTGCAATGAGCTGCTGCCTCCTTCAGGAATTCTTTAACAGGTATTCACCACAGCATGGACAAAGCTTGTCAAAGGACAGCAGGTTAGCCCTTGCACCAATTTGCTTCAGTTTTACTTCACACAGAACGTCCAAGATACTGGGTCAGTAACCAGAGGTGAGGCTTCCACCAGCATGGGAAAGCACTCCAGCCACAGGCAGAGAACACAATTCTACACCAGAAGTCAGTCCAATACTGTAGCTGAAATGAAAGTAGAATATGAATCCTGTTTAATAAGAATATGGGACTTTCTCTGTAGACAAAAAGAATAACTTTCTTACAGCAGCTAAATATTGCTTACTTTTTGACTTGTATAATTCCATTTAATTAGCAAAGAGAGTAGGATTAGTGCCTTGGTATTATAAAACAGACCTTGTATTTCATTGACATATGCTTGAAACACCAGCCACAAATCATCTGCAAGTAATTAGGCATTCTTGTGGATCTCTTGTTACAAAGCTGGCACACCTTAGAGAAGGATGAAGCTAATGATCAGCATAGTATGCATTTTTGAGAAGCAAAACCCACTGCTTTTCTTTTTAACCAAGGAGATACTTTCATTATTCATTTTAAATGTTACAGATTGAATCGGTTCATTTCTGGATATAAATCCAATCTCACACACAGTCTAAGCAGGTTGATTTTATCAGACTGATAAAAACAGTGGAGCTCTGGAGCCTCCTATGGGGAGGATTCCACAGCCTTTGAAGATCCAAAGCCTGTCCCTTTGACACAGGTTGTTAATCTAAGCCTTCAGGCTATAGGATGAAACACCCTGGCAAACGAATTTTCTGCGGTTCTGTGATGGCCTTGTTTTAATCACACTCTTGCCCAGCCACTGCAGTTCTGAGGAGTGGCAGGAGGACAGACTGCCTCCCAGACCTGATGATCAAGTCCCCACTCACAGGTCAAGGGGTGGGGTGTCAACTGCCAATATGCACACCTGAATTTACTCTTTGGAATTCATAGCAATTCCACATTTTCATTTGTTCAGCAGAGTTAATTTAATCATAATGTGCCTCATTACTAGCTTTTATTACAGTGGGTTATTAAGGAGGTATGATAGCATGGGGTAGAAAAGTTCACATTCTAGGCAAGTACAGTTGCTCCAACATGCTGAGATTTACTTTCTCTCTCCTGGTTTTGATAAATGTACATCACATCTTGTCTCTGCATGGCATTTGGCTCTTGCTCAGAGCTTGCTGCACTACTTACATACTCATACAGACCATGCAGTGCATGCAGTGTTCTGTTTATGCTGTTATAAAATACCAAGTAAAAACACCTACATATGTCATATGTAAAAGTAAAACTATCAATCATAAGCAAATCTCCTGTTGAATATTTATAAAGACCAATTCGGGTTTAGAAAGTGTTTTACATCAGTAATAACAGGGTCAGTAACTTTCCTATATATATTTTCAGTAAAAGCAAAATGCTCCTTAAGAAGAGGACCAGCAAAACCTTGTGTGGGCTGCTGAAATCCTGTGTAAAACCCAGTTTCAGGAATTAAGAGTTAGGAGGGGTGGGTGTCATAGTGACCCTCTGCTAAGGGTGAGGGTAGCTGTAGCTGTGTCTGTGTATTGCAGAGCATTTGCTGCAGCCTCTACAGGCACATTTGAGCATCCTCCCCTTCCCCTCAGGGCCCGCCCATGACAATGAAGTCATGGAAACAGCGGCTTCTGTGCCAGCTAGATGAGGCAGATCAGCACAGGCTACTTTTTCTGGCAGCCCTGTCAGATGCTGGAGGCTGTGATGCTGGGTCTTGGCTGCTTGGCTCTCACCTGGCTGCCTGCACTGGCACATGCACAGAGCTACAATTACTCCTTTGCTTGAGTCTCTGCTGGCAGCCTGCTCTGTCCCTGTCCTGGACATGGGAAATTCTGCAGCTCTGCCCAGCCACAGGCATGGGAACCTGCTCATTCTCAGTGCCATGATGAGAAAGCAAGAAGCACAGCACTGGCACACATCCCCCTCACTTTGAATCTGATCAGCTACTCATGGCTGGAGCTTCTGTTACATGATCCAAGAATGAATAATACCACACAATTTCTGCGATCTAGGTACCATCTCACAGCTGTATCCTCAGAGAACACACAGAGTGCATAAATAATACAGTGACTCTGAGTTCTCACTAACACTTATACTGCAAAGGGACAAAACTTCTGCTTGTCCAACCTAGATTAAGGAAAAGTACAGAACACTGGCATTTTGGTTTTATGGAACCAAAGATTCTTACACAGTTCAAAGCCCAGTGAGACTCAGAGGATAGATATATCTCAGGTTCTTCTACCCAGTATATGGGAGAAATGAAGAGCCAGAGTAAGTAATACACTATTTCATAGTCACCATCATTACCCTTCATGCTTTTAGAAGTCTTCACTGATGAGCAATTACATCCAACTTCATGCACCTTTATGGTGGAGGAAAGAAGAATGGTGCCCATCATCCTCTTTTTCATCCTTCATGCCAAGTACTAAGGTCATACAGAAAATTAGAACAGGCTAATTCACCCCCATTCTTTTTTCCACAACAAAATAGTTGTGAATTGTACATCATTTTATGAATTGGATTACAGAGTAGGATTGCCCAAACTAACAAGGACTGAATTTGATAACTAAATAAGCCTTTTAGACTCTTTGCTTACTTTCCTGTTCAAGGATTTAGCCCACACGCCGCCTGGTCTGAATTCCATGGGATCTCTCCACATACTCGGTTTACGTGAGAAGCTGTATGTACTGAATGAAAGGTTCATTAAACATGGGAACTTCCTGGCCTTTTCTTTGCCTTCACCCTTTCTCTTTGATAGCTGAATGTGCTGCTTCACTCACGGAAACCCAAGTGCCCTGGCAGGAGGGAGGGATAACACCGGCACGTGCCCCGAATGCAGAGCTGTGAGCAGCTCTGGCAGCACAGCTCACACCCAGACCCAGCACCTCTGCCAGGGCCACGTCTGCAGGGTCACAGGGCAGCCTCAGGGCACACAGCCAGCACCCTGAGCCACCGTGCAACTGGGCAAAGCTGCCTGCTGAGGGGAAATCCCACAGCAGCAAGCTTCTGCTCTGCTTAATTGGAATGTGAGGACACGGGTCTTGTGAAAGGAAATGCTAATAGCCCGTGTCACTCTGCTCTTTCCCTCTTCAGCCTCTTTTCCCATCTCTTAAACCCACTGACAGCAGTTTATACCTGGCCAGTGAACCCAGGAGTCTCACCTGTGCTCTTTGAGATTCATTTCTTGGCTGAGGCGAGCAGTGTGAATAAAGCTCTGTATGTAGATTGAGGGGAACAAGAAGGTTGATTTCAAATTTGAAGCTAGGGAACATGGATAAAATGACCACGTAAAATGTTGTGTTCTTTCTGGTTGAAAGTGGAGTTCTCACACATCCACTGAAGCATTCTGCTTTAGCAATTTCAAATGAAGAAATTTTGCATCATACACTGGGAATTTATGACTACTCATACACATATACCCACACACTGAGTATTTTGACCAATAATAAAATCTGATTTCTAAAAGAGTTCCTGAAAGTGACAAAGTTAAATGGGATGTTCAGACCAGCATCAACCTTTTGTTTCTTCACTCCCCCAACACCTCTTTCATGCTGTGCTTAAAGATATTATATTTTCATGCAAGTTTTACACTAGTCATAACACAGCCAAGAATATTAAAATGCAATTTAAAAAAACACCTTAAATCCTCATCATTTACTATAATATCATAATAGTGCTCTTTTTACATGCAATTCTTATTCTCTTGTGTTTTAGGAGTGGTTCCTTGATGCTGTTTAAAGTACCTTTGTAAATCTAATGGGTTCACTGTGAATTATGAAGCTTGCAAGATATAACTACTTTTTATAAAGGTTTCTTGTTGGCCCTCTAATAATTTTAAATGACAATGACAAATATAAGGCTAAACTTAATATCTCATGTCATCTCTTCATAAAACAGTGGTTTTGTTCAAGAGCACGATCACCATCCAAGAGGAGTCTGTTCTGCCAGTCTACCTTCAGCCCTGAGCTGCTCTAATTGTTCTGGCGTGCCAGAACATTTTGCATTTATGTTGTAAAGTTTTGCTACCCATGAATTATGTCATGTTGCAATTTTTTGGCAGGTCTTCTGACTTTCAGTGGGGTAAGAAGCCTTTATCACTTACACTAAGGAGTATAAGTTGTGTTTTTCTTGTGTTCTGGGCCATATCCACAAGGAGGGGTGCAGCATGATAAAATTCACATTTCTCTGCAGGTCAGGGGCAGCTGCACAGGAGAAAGGATTCAGTCCCAGGTAGGAGGAGACTTGGAGATGCTGCCTGGATGCTGCAGGCATTGTCACCAGCAGAATCAGCACAACTCCCAGCTGGTTTCATCCTGCTGAGCACTCTTGCATTGGCTGATCCTGACATTTCCAACAGATGGGAGCTTCTCATTCTCTTCCTTCTTTGCCTGCATGAATCTACCACCACAAGGAATTGAGGTGCACAAGACCTTCTGTGCAAATTTAATAGTGGTGCTGCTAGAAATACCATAAAAAGGGAATTAGAGAAAGTTCTACTGTTGGTTTCCTTTAAAGGGCTCATAAAATGTAGCTTTTTAATGAGCTTATAGAAAGACACAACATGCCTTTTCACCCATTCTCAATTACTGTCAATATCTTTCTGATTTAATCCATGTTTGTGAACTCTCAGTGTGGATCACAGGTTACCATGTTAAGCAGTAACATGGATTCTAACATCTAGTTAAAAAACTTTTCTGCCTCTTCTTTTAAACCTCTGTCTCATTTTCTTTTATTGCAAGTAGTGGACACCAAGATTTTTTCCATGTAAATCAAAGAAGTTGTTTTGGTTAGTCAAAAGGAATGGATTTCATTTTGGGTCAGTTCACGGTTTTGAAAATTACTGCTAATTTTTCAGTTAAGTCACCAAATCAAAGTGAGGTATTCACATAGTTCTAATAAGTACCTCACTGCTGTGCTAGAAGGCTTAATTAAATAGGATTTGTGAAGCAATCTGAGAACTCCTAAAATGCCGACTAAGAGTCATTTATGCCATTTCTCTTTTTCCTCCATCCCCCTTCATTGATAGGACTGTCTGTTCTGTTATTCTGCAGCTCCCCATCCTGCAAGGAGCAGACAGCCCTTGCTGTCCCCTAACACCTTCCTAGAAAGTGTTTGTACCCTTGTGTGTACAAATATATACACTTCTTTGGTTCTGTTTCATGTCAGTAAAAGACTGATGTTTAGCTTTCCTTCTCACCATAATTCATGGTTAAATTTATGACCTCCATTTAGGAGGGATGGAAATTGTACCTTCTGCACCAGTTTAGGTACAAAATCCCAGCTTTTTCCAGCTTGGAGTGCAAGCTGGGGGTGCAGCTGAAGCACCAGTTTGGGGACAAAAAGTACATCCAATGTCATCAGCTTCTTATCTCCTTCTTTAGGGTGGTGAACTAATTGTAAGAAAAGAGAACACATGAATCAGGGACTGGTAAATCTGCCCTTTGCTGTCCTGCAGAGAGCCAGCTGCAGCCATCCAGGCCTGTGACAGCTCTTGCCTGGATTATTCTCTATTTGTGCCAGGGTAAGAAGCTCAGTCACAGCAGCTTTGATGGGGATGAGAGATGGCAGACAGTTATGAGGTAGGACAAGCCAAGGGGAGCCTATTATGTCCATACTGCAGTTTGCTCTGATTAGTCACAGCCAGCTCCACAACAGGGCTTTGATGCTGCTTGTAACAGGGCACATGTGGGGGCATCTCCTCCCAGACTCCTCAGAGCACACCCCAGGGACACCCTGAGAGCTGTCCCACCAATGTGCACCCTTCCCCAGCACTGAGAGCTGCTCTCCCAGGAAAGGACAGCCTAATATATGGGGTTGCACTGATTTGGAAAAGCCTGGATGGATTTTTGCTCTGAAAACAAATTAGTTTTGCCTCTTTACTTTTTTTTTTTTTCCTCCAGTTATTTGAACTCTACCCAGTATGTTTAGAGGTTTTTATCAAGTTACTAGAAAACAAATTTTCTTGTGCCTTCAGCAGTCAAAAAACACACAAAAAATTTATTGCCAAAGACAAGGGGAAAATTGCTCTGTCTTGTTTGTCAGCCTTTACCCCAGACACTGGGGCCTTTTTCATAAAATTTTCCACCCTATTAAAAGCTATTTTCTCTCCAAAGTTTTGATGATAAAATGTTCATGCACTTTGTTCAATGGTACATTTCACAGTATCTCCTACCATCTGCTTCACTGCAAAAGATTTTCCCCTATGAAGACTAAATATATAAACACAGAAAGGCAGATTTCATGTCAGCAAGTTCTTCTCCAGAGATTAGGAACTATTTGCATGAGCAGGGGCTGCTAGCTTGATTATATCTTAATATTGAACCATCCCTAAATTGCTGGTTAAATAAAGCCAGACAAGACACAGATAAACTCCAGGGGTTTTTATTTATATAATGTATATAATTGAGATAACACAGAATCTGAAGGAGCTGTAAGAATACAAATCTATGTAAATAAAGAAATCAGATCTATGCAAATAACTGACCTGGGGCACAAAGAAGAAGGTTCTGGTTAAATTAAATTAACTATTTGAGTTGACAGACTTACATTTGGAGAGTTTCAACACTTACTTAAACATTCATGTGTGAATCAACTTTTTTTAAACAAAATACAAATCCCAGAACTTTATGGATCTGAGAATATTTTCATCTAAAACTCTTTCAAGTTGATCTGAATTTCAATTTTTCTTTCCTTCCTCCTTACAGACCATTTATGTGCTCTGGTATCTTACTTATTTACTGGGAAACATCTTGCTGCTGGAATGAGAGGTGGAGTATCATGAGCTCAGTGCCCTTCACTCTGATGAAAACACTGTAATGTGCGCATGAACTGAGTCAGTGCACAAGGGTAGGACAGGAAAATGTGATTTAGTCCCAGAGAGAAGCCTGGCTGACACAGACATCCAGCATTTGTAGGAAGGCAAGCGTTGTCTTGTCTGGCCCTCAGCTGCAGAACCTGACCAAGTGCAGCTTGTGTATGCTGAGCAAAAGAGAATAGATTCAAAAACCATTCTTTGGAGGCTGCTTGGGGCTGTGAAGTTTAGGATGTGTTTGCAGTACTAAAGCTCAACAGTGCACAAGCAGCATTGGCAGGAGAGAAGGAAATGAAGCCTGATCTTTTTACTTATGAAACTACTCAGAAATCATGAATGCTTGATAGAATGTGGGGCACTTATAATGTAAGTGCTCTATTGAATTCTGTTTCTTTGGACAAAAAGAACTTCTCAGTCTGAGACACCTGCCATATGAATAGCTGCTACTTACAGAATCTCCTGTTTTTTCTACTTTTTCCTTTTGCTGAAGTGGTGACCTTCAACAGAGCTAAACAAGTCAAATCTCTTGATCTAAGTGTATTCCAACTTTGATACACATCCCAGGAATATGAGTCTGTGGTCATGGGGAATGTGAATAAATATATTAGTCCATCTTTTAGGAAGCCCTGAGGAATGGTTATTGTGTGAAAGTGTGTCTGCCTTTCTGATTTAACAGTTGGTTACCTGTGTTTGGAAACTTTCAAAGGTTTACTGCCATAAAAGGCTACACCAGGCTGTTGGTTTTAAACTGCTTAAAAGCAAAATTCACGGTTTAAGAGCACATTCAGGCAATTATCTGGCTTCAGTTGGTCAGGTAATAAGCAGCAGTAGTGATAACAAGGACAGGCCACCCCCAGCACTGCACCTCTGTGGCTCTGCTGTCTGACTTTGCTCTGTGCTCTGATCTCTCTCCAGGGCCATGGAGCACTGCCCTGCCCTCAGAGGAACCCCAGCTAACCTTGTCCCTTTGGGTAGGAGTGCCACAACCCTTGAGAAACCTGGAGAATCAGGTAAACAAAATTCACTCTGAAGTGCCTTCTGGGTGCTGCACAAACAGGCTGGTCAGACAGGGAGGCAGAACCCAGGAACATCCTTCCTCTGCCTCCCCCAGGACATCTCAGGGCTACAGGTCTGCCTCTATCACTGAAGCAATCCAGGAGATGTACAGAACGCTGTATTTATCTGAGTACAATTAACACTCTGCTCCTAACAGGCATGTAGAAAGGAATAAAACACTGAATAACTCATCCTGTCTGCCTCACCCCCCAAACCAAACTTCCACAGGCAAAGGAGAGGCTGCTCAGTAGTGTGCAGGGCAGCTGGAAGAAGTTCTGGGCTTTCTGCTAACAAAACCTGCCCCTGAAGAGAAGCAATGGCTGGATCACTAAATACTGAAGTGCAAAATATTTCTTATTCTCTGCAGCTACTCCACAAAAAAAAGATAGTATTTTTCAATGAAAGAGATAGTGGATTAAGAAAAAGAAGATAAGGAATGAAAGAAGTAAAGAAGTAAATAACGAAATTCTCACGTTGGGCTTTTGCAGACAAAGATAAGCATCTGAGGGCTTTCAGTGATATGTATTTTCTATGGGCAGCTCTAAAAACACTAAATGCAGAGTCATTTCTGGTTATACCAATGTTTGGAAGAAGCACAAGGCATTGTTTTATGAATAACTGGATTTGAGAGGCTTGTGAACATTGCTGTTTGAGACACAAAGAAACACTGATACGTTTTCCTCAGACTTTATCGGCTCTATTGCAGAAGTGATGAACTTGCAATGCAGCAAAGGGAGATTTTTCATTTCTAGAGAGAAAAAAGCATCTTTAATTTATAACAGTGTTTCTCGAAGGTTGTAGATTTTTCTCAGGTTAAAATCCACATCCCCTTCCATAGGAATTCTTCAGTGCTTCTGGGGTTTGCTGTGTGACTGTTTATACTTATGTTCACTCTTCTGCTTTTTTAAGAGATGTAAACCTAATAATATTCATTCACATTCACTCTGCTTTCAGAGTTTTTTCCTACTTCCATAGCCACTTACTGGAATCCTATGCAACAATGGTTTTCATTTTGGTGGGAGGATCACAGAGACCCTAAATGAAAAAGCAGAGATTTGGATTCCCCTATCCTTCATTCTGTTCTTTGCATTTCACAATAGCAACCTGAAACCAGCAGCTTTTCTCTCTCAGGCTGCTGAGAGAGAATATAAAGGAAGCCCTTATGTCATGACAGAAGCAGCAAGATATTTTCTGTTTAAAATCCTGGGAAGTACTTTGAATGAAACACAGACTTCTCTTCCTAAGTTCAAAAAGCAATTCTTAACTACATATCAACCCTGGAATATTTTTTCTGTGAGTCTGAGGTTAGCAGAAAACAACAAAAATAATAAGTAACTGTTGTACAAAAACTTTTACAACCTCATTTTCCTCTAAATACAAAACCTGCTCTCTGTTTTGCTATTCCAAAGCATCTAAATTACTTTTCTGAGACTTTGGATTAATTCACCCTGCCATTGAAAGTTCAGCCTCAAATGGTAAAATTTTAAGAAAACAAAAATTATTCAAGTGAAAGAATAGACAAAGACTTCACTGCAGATTTCTTGAAGACAAAAAATACAATTCCCAAATGAATAGAGCTCCGAGCATGAGCACACTCTTGACTGCCACATATATTAAAAACAGATAAATTATGTCATTGAAGTATCTGCTTGTGTTTTTAAGGTCCATAGCAGACTTGCATCTTTTCCTTATCAGGGAGGAAAATCTGTAAGTTACACAGATTCTTTTTTGATGCCTTTAAGAAGTAAAATTGTCCTAGAAATTGTCAGTGTGACTTACTCCTTATGAATTATCACTTGAACAGAAGAAGACTGTAGATTACTTTAGAAAAAGATGGGAAAATACTTCAAATAATGCCCTAAATAGGTACCATCAAAGTCAGCTTTGGGTTTCTATCTTGTAGAACTGTATGCTAATCACACAAGCAGATGTTAATCTTCAGTGAATTCTCTGAAATCTGTTAAAACTATTTATGTTGGTATGATTTAGAAAAGTCGATTTCTTGAAGTATGCATTTCTCCTTTTTTCACCTGGGGAACTTTTTCACCTACATGTAGAAAGGTGCTACTTTATTCTGAAAAAAAAAATCTATTTTTTATTTGAAGATTTCTTTGGCAGACGAGAAACTCACTTGTAGAGTTGCTCTTAGAATCCTGTGGGAAATAAAAGAACAGAATATGCTGAAGGGTGGTTGGGAGGAAGGAAAGGAAATTTCTTCAGATATGTGTCACTATATTATTCTGATCTATAGAGGCCTTTCAGAGTGTAATGCAATGCAATTTATTTTAGGTGGCACAGCACCCCCACAAGGCACAATTTTGAACTGAGAGATGTCAAAATTGGGAGGAGAAGCATAAAGAGCCTAGCAGGGAACTGCTGCTTGCTTCTGGCACGTGCTTTTATAAAAATCCATTGGCTGTGAATAATACTGGCTTGGCAAGCAAGGTAGAGAGAAGTGTGCAATAAAAGGTGAAACAGTGCAGTGATTTTTGGTGCTCTTTTCACACATCTCTGTGTGTAGTCATGCTAGGAAAAGACTGCAATTCATGTAAATAACAGTTGTAAGGAATATAAGAATTAATGTTACTAAACAGAGTCTTTCTGAATTCTAGAGGTGTCTGAATACCAAAGCCTGCTCGTATTAGGAAGGGAATTAGAACGAGGTTCTTTTCAATAATCACCTAGCCCTTCAGTGAATAATCAGAAGGAGCAATGCACACTATCTAAAATTAATAGCCTTAGCTCTCTTTCCTTGGAGGAAACTAAAACCCAGCAGGAAATTCAGGATGATAAGCAATTTGTACGCATAAAACCATGCTCATAAAGGCTGGATAAACATCTTTAGCTTGGATCACCCTGAAGTCCACCAGGCCCCTCCTGCCTTGGAGAAAAGAACTGCACATTTGTTACACATGGCGTGGCAGCCAATCTCTAGGACCTATTTAACTTTACACTTCTGAACACGTTGCTACTTTCTGCCTTCTAGGACAAGCTCCACAATTCATGCAGTAGAAGATAGTTTGGATTTGCAGAGAAGCAAGCCATTTATTGCCTGAAACATCTATGCATTATAGGTCAATAGGAACTCTTTAGTCAGCTTTTTCTATTTTCTGTGTACAGAGGAAATTTCAAAACATGTCAGTCAGCCCAAGAAACAAGCTGATGCTCAGACTAGTTATTTTTAAATTTGGGTCTTCACAAACAGAATATCTAACAGACTTGTTAATTTGCTATGCCACTCATTGGCTTTAAATCTACAGCACCATTTAGCAACAAGCCCAGTTTTGCTGTCAGTCTTGCTACCTGCTCTGTTGTACCACTGCCTGCAACCTGCAGCACTTGATGTCAGCCTGGGTGTTTAAACCAGAAGCAGCTCCAATTATAGTTTAAGCAAACTCAGGGGGTTTTGATCTAGTGGATTAGAATGCTTACACTGCATTTGTTTTCCTACCTACCACACATGAGCTGAGGAGCTCTCAGTTTTTATATGGCTGTGATTTGATTTCACACAAACAGGAAGTCCTGCATTTGTATTACAGGGGAGATGTAGGACTCAGACCAACATGGCAAAACAGTAACAGCAGGTGAGTTCTAGCCCTCACTTTCCAGTATGTACTTTACCCATGAGAAATTCTCTGTTATGGTCAAATAGGTCTTGGGCTGCTTAAATTAATATGCCTGTGCTGTAATCTGCCAATAACTACCTGAAATTGGAGCCTAAGGTGTTGAGAGAACCTTAAAATGCTGACCCTACATGCCCCAAACTTGTCCTCATTATTCATTACAAACTTCAAAACAGAGACACAAGCCTACCAGTGTCTCTATCTACCTATGTGCTTCTGTTCAGAAAACACAGAATACTGCCTTAGTGAGCACTGTGTGGAAAGCATTAAGGTGGTTTGCAGTTTTCATTCTTTTCCATTTGTACTTTTCTGATGAAATATCCTGCTTCTACTCACCCATTTCCACAAACACCATACTCAGCCTCAAAGTCTCTGAATGCCTTGCTGTCTGAAAGACTTTAAGTTCTATAACTGTGAAAAGTGATAAAAAGGTTTTCTATTAGCAGCTCCTTTTTTCCCCCCCACTTTCTATTTAATGTAACTTAACAGACTTACTCAGAACTCCTTTCCAAGTTATGGCATAAATGTAATAGATGCAGAAATCATGTAGCTTACATTGCATTTACCCTTATACCCTTTCTCTAAAATCATTTTCCTGCTCCTCTTGTCAATGGTAGGAGTGAGGACAAACACACTCTAACTTTACCATGCCAGCCAAGTGAGCTCCCACTCCAGGCTCTCTCTGATGCAAAAAGGCAGCACATGTAGGAAGAGGAAACTGCAGGGAATGTCTGAGAAGCTGGTTGCCAGAAAGCACAAAACAAAAAATAAAGGAAATATATTTTGCCGATAAGTTTGAAAGAAGTCTGAAATAGAAAACAGAAAGTCTAATAGAGAAGGAAATATGGAATGATAGACCAAAGAAAGCAGCAGAAATCAAGAACCTGACAAAGATATCTGAGAAGTCAGCATGTTAAACCTGAATTATTTGCTGAATACTTCATATTCTTACAACATTCTAGATGCAGTCCCGTGCTGATAATTTGTATTTCTTTGATTCTTCCAATTATTTTATTTCTTTGGCTTTTACATTCTTTCTACCAAGCAGGGCTTGTTGCTTTATCCTGAGCTCATCTTTCTCTTTTATAAGCCACAACCTCAACCATGCACTCAGAAAACCAAGTTGCTACCTGATGTAATGGACTTTGGTGTTACCAGCACAGCAAAGGACCACCACCCACACCCACCCAGTGTCCTGTGTACTCCACAGGAGTGACAGCAGCCTGAAGCCTGGGGCTGGGATCAAACACATCAACCAACGCTGCCTTTAAAACAAAGGAATTTCAGCTACAGATACAGTCTGCAAAGTGAAATCTCAAACTTTATGGCTCTCAAAACCAACTGCAGTGAAAACTTAGGATAAAAAGGAAGAGATCTTGATTATTTCCTCCAACGGTAAAATCTAAATATAAGCAGTCTAAAAAACCCAAGATTCTTTAGTGATGTCAAACCCCAACAATACAGGCTGCCTGCAACAGTGCTATTAATATAACCATTCTTATTAGCACATTTTTACCACAGGAAACATGATGCTATTGTTTCTAGTCTCTAACATATTGAATAATATTTTCAACAAGATAATTCCAAACACATTTCCTCTTGTAGCTATTTTATTACATTTCCTACAGATAATGCTTACAAAATTATCTCACTTATTGTTATTACTGTAGCCTCTGGCTTAGGAGACAAACTCTAATAAAAAGAAAAATTCTGTTTTACATTTTTTGTCCTAGCAGCGATAAAACCTTCCTGTGTTTAGCCTGTATTATCAAAACCCACAGTGGAAAATTACCAAAATTCCATAAATAAATCCAACTTCTAAAAAAAATCCCCAAACCTCCAAGTGTCAATCACCCCATGCCTATCAAACAGGCAAATACCTTCAGCAATGCTTCTAAAGAAGTTATAATTATTCTGTTTTATGTGACTGAAAGATTAGAAGGCTCATGCTGTATTTTAAGGGAAAAAAAGAAGAAATAAATTGAATAATTACTTGTTAATGACAGGCTTTCACACTGAGATAGGAAACCCAATGTTTTTACATTATGGTGCATCTGAAACTCTGCTGTGATAAGGGAAAATGGGAACTAATGTAAGCTGTTCTGTTTTATAGTACTGACCAAAAAGAAAATATAATCCTGTTTTCTAGCTGAAAAAGCTTTTCTTTTTCTCTTTGCACAAGAGTAGCTGGTCAAGCAAGCAGTTCTAGGCGACAGCAAACAACTGCAATGCAAATGCTTTCCTGGAAAAATTGTATTTTTAGTCTTCTGTGTAGTAGCTGGAGTTAAAAATGAGTACCTATTATTCTTTTATTAAGACTGACATTTGATAAGCACACATTTTCCAAGAGACCAAGAATACAGGTTAGGAACCAAGGCTTCATGTTTTGACAGACACACTGTTGTACATTTAATCAGTTTGGATAAGCTCTTAATGGTGATTAATCTGACATAGACCAAGCAGAGTAAAGCTTTTAGGGAGCTCAGATTTTTATTAACATACGTATTTCCCTAAGAATAGCTACTGAAGAACATCCTGATTTCCTTCCATCTATATAGATTCATATCCTGAAAACAAAAAATCCCCCCAAACCCTAACAGTCTAAGTTCTGTTCTTTTATGTGGCAAAGTTTGAGTATTTTTCTACCTTTTTCCTTTCCTCAGTGTCTTTCTAGTTTTAATCAAAATCACTGGGATTTGCCTTCGTGTCAGTAGAAGCCAAAGAAGATGTGTAGTTGTTGAGAGGGTTGAATGGTTTGCACAGCTTGTGCTTCTGGCTCTGAGAGAGCTGGAAATGTCTCTCACTGGTAGAAGGACCAGTGATGTTAGGCTGATCACTGTTTACTTAATTTAGACTGAAAACAGACTTCAAAGAGAGATCTCACTTGTGGTTCCTTTTCTGTCTTCCTAATGCTCTATGAAATGTTTATCTAAATATAGACCCTCACTTTTCAGATAATTCTTGATTGGTTCTGATGCACAATTTAGTCAACCACAAGGGCACAAACAGCCTCTCAATCACCTTTTTTCATTAAACATAAACTCTGAATGGCTTATTAATAGCTCCTTTACATGTTGGGAAGTTGTCAAAGTTAAAATCAAAGCAAGTGTACCCATCAGCAATAGCTAATTACTACATCCCCAAGAAGTGCTGATGTTTGACAGACCTTTTTCACACACAGAACCTTGCTGGGTCTACTCTGCTCGTACCCAGGTAACAGAACTGTTCTTGACTTTACTAGGATTCATTCTTAGTTGATGTTTGTCTTACTGGAGTGCTTAATTAAGACAGCCCTCAGAGATAAGTCAGAAAGATGCTGTGCCCACAGCTGGCCATGCCTGCTGGCCTCCAGCAGGACCCACCTGGTGGCTTTTCCTGCTGTCCTCCCAGCACTCTTGCAGGACTTGGGGAAGGGAGAATGGGGAAACAGACTCTCTGCCACTGCTCTTTTCAGTGAGTAGCTTGACTTTTTCACTCCATACAGCCTCACCACCAACAAACTGTTGGCTTATACAGCTGCTTGGCCACCAGTATGTAATTATTTTCACTTACAGAATCAGATTTCCATCTCTTTCAGTGATATCTTCTCTTTGGCCTTTCATCTTCCTCTTAATTGCATCATCTAGAGTTCTTTCTGTCTTGTCTGTAAAACTCTTACCATCTTTTGGTAATAGAGTCATATTCCCTAATGCTTTAGCCCAAAGGCTGAGATTTATTTATTCTTTGTCAAATCAATAACAGATAGTTGAGAAACTACCTGATGAGCAATACTGCTTCATTTCCTCTCCTCAAGTAACCAGAGTCCTGCTATTCTTCCTCAGGCTGTTGTAAAGCACATAATGAGTTTCCAGTGGGCCAAAAGCTTTGCTTACCTTCATTTTCTTCCTTTTTATGAGTGACATAACTAAAGGCTTTGATAGACTTTACAGTTTACTATAGGAAGTTTTTTGTTCTTATGAATTTTGGTACAACAATTTGTGTTTATACCACTTGGAAGCTGTTTTACGTGAAACTGCCACACTACTTCATTAAGACAAACTCCTTCAGGGAGTAGGATGCCAATCACCATAATGTCATATAAGAACAATTGGTCTCTTGTGATTCTGACTGATAACGCTTGTCTCTTCCTGGGAAATGTTAGACAGCCATTTCAGAGACATTTTTCTTTTGTTCAGAGATGCTTTTCTCAGCAGCTGGTTAACTGTGTCTTCTGTTATTTTATCCTTCCATGTTCATCAGCTACTTTTCAGCAACACCTGACATCCCCATAAATCCTGCATGGCAGAACCTGTGTCCACACTCCAATCATTCTTTGGTACAGGTTCCAACTCAGATATCTGCTGCAATGTACTCAGCAGATGAGTTTTAACAAGGCACTGAAAGAGTCAATAAAGATGAAAAATAGTGCCTCTTAAGCTTTATTTTAACCACAGATGTGGCATGTTAATATTTAATGAAAACCGGACATGGACATCACTTCTTGTTCCATCAAATAGCATGAATATCTGAACATGCCAGAGATGCAGAATTACTGCACCATTACAGAATCACAGAATAATTTATATTGGAAGGCATGTGTGAAGGTCATGCAGTGCAACTCTGTTCTTAGCTGGGCAGCTTAGATCCTGCAGACTGAAGCAGGAGATGACAGGAGGAACCTTGACCTCATTGGAACAGTAGGAAAGCTCTGGGGTGCTTCTGCTCAGCAGAGCCCTGCACCAAAACAACCTCGTCACAGGACTTCAGTGCTGGTGGAGAGGTGTAGCTGGTGACCTAGAGTGAGAAAATAACCTGTGCTTCCTAGTGGTGACTTTTTGCATGTCACCAACCCAAGCTTTTGTTTTTCAGAGCCGGGGATGCCAAGCTGCCCACACTCCCAGGCAGACAAGATGAAAACAGCTTCTGCAGCTGGTGCAGAGGCACAACACCTCTGCAAGAGGAGCCCTGTCCTTCACTCACTGAAATCTGAAGCTTTCCTTCTGCAGTTAAAACTTCCTTTCACTAGCTCCCAGGCTCAGCAATTTTTCTTATTCCAAGAGATTCAGAGAACACTCATAAAATAAATATACTAGTCTTGTTTTCCTTCTCTGTCTGAAATCCCTTCTGAAAAATGTTACATGTACAAAAGGAAAGCTGATGCATCGAGTGAATCACGCCTCTTCAAAATGCAAATCAATAATCACAACTGACATCAAAACACTGGAGTTCTGCCAAATCCTTTGTAAAGGTGTGAATTGTTAATCTAACATCTAGTACAGGACTAGATGTTTTGACAATAATATTTTAAAAAGCAGACGTATAAAGTGGAGAGACAAATGAGTTCTGACAAAACTCTACTTTTGGCAACTTTCCCTTTAATATCGTGATGGTTTTGCTGAAAATCTCATTTGATTTGGTTAACTGATATATTATTGAAGTGGAGCCTTTCAAAGAGTAAAGAGTACAGCACCAAAGTTGTTCCTGTTGAATGAGAAAATCCAGTTGACTTTTCATTACAACCCAGGAGAGCAAAACCTCACTCTCCACTTTCAGTACATATGATTTTCTTCGAAAGGCTGTGAAAATGAAAAAGAACTCTAAGCTGAAAGGAACAGGACCATTAAAGTAAAATAGGTTTAGTCCAGTTAAAGGGTTCATAAGAGAACTTCAGGATTTGACACATGTACTGCCCAAGTGCTTGACAGTCTTCTGAGTGCCTGCAAGTAATGGAAGAACACTCTAGGTCATGATATTTAAGACAGCTCTCAAAATCAAAATACATTCAGCATAATAAAAAACAAATCCTTTATAAGAGCCTAAATTTACTATTAGCAAAAACAAAAATAAATTAGTGTTTAAACTGATTCAAGTATTTCTCCTGGGTTATATGAAACACTGGGATTCCCTAGGCGATCCGGAGCCAGTATTTAAGGAGCTAGCGCGGTGTCCTGTCTGCAGAGTGCAGTGAATGCAGTGAAAGCACCGCGAACCGGGGCGCGCCCGCAGCCCGAACCGGGACCGGCACCAGCACCGGGAGCGGCCCCGGGAGCGGCACCGGGAGCGGCGCGCTCCGCACGGCCGCACGCCCTGTCCTGGGGGGCCCTCCTGTGGCCGCACCCCGGTACTGCAGCGGCACCGCCGCGCTCCGGCAGCCTCAGAGCCCGGGGCGAACGCCGCGGGGCCGCGAACGCCGCGCCTGTTCCGCGGGGTTAGAACGACAGAAAACATGAAGTGATTGCTGAAAGACACAGAGAAAATAAAAGGTGAAAGCATAGCTGTGTCCGGGATATAAATGTATAAATGCTGTGTCAAAGACTGTGTTTCGAACTAGTAAAGAATAAAACACTAGCTACTGGTACAAAAATGTCTGCTATGTCAGCCAAAAAAAAAAAATTAAAAATAAATAAATAAATAAAACCAACTACAACAAAAAGCATAACTAAAAGGCTACTATCGCAGGGCAGTTCTTTCTTCTGCTTGTTTTTGTTTTTTTTTTTTCACACAATTCATCTGTTGCCGCAGCGTAAGATTACAGTAGTGTTTTCTATAACAATTTAGTGGGAAAATACAAGTAATTTAAGTTATATATGCTTCTAATAGGAAGTTAAATATCACAGTCAGTCAGGAGAATGACATTTTATATAGTAGTTCCATAGCAGTTCCCATCAGGGTCAATAGAAATAATGTTAAGGCCATATAAATGTACTGGCATATACAGCCTTTGAAATACAGACTTACTGCTCCTCTATACCGCTGGGAATTCTGCTACGGATTGGAAAGAGTCATGTGATGTTTTCAGATTAATTTCAGCTAAAAGTGCAGTATAGTCAAGAGAGGCAGCCATCAACCTCCATAAATCTCTCTATCAACTTCAGTCTGAAGCCTCCTCTGCCTGCACACAGCAAAACAAAGACCTGATGGTCACCCTATGGATTTACAATGGGTGCTAGAAAACCATGCCCGTGTTCTGTTTTATACACTCTGATGAGTATTCTAGAAATGCCAATCAATTGTACTGAAAATTTTCTAGTTTAGATTGACTAGAAATGTAGACTGTCTAAGCTCACAAGTTCCATCTTTGACATTGTTGCTGATTGTGCAGACTCAGCTTAAGGAAATTTAGTTGAATGTATCACCAATCAAAATCAGACCAGGAAAATGAGAAGTAAAAAAAATCCTAAAAACACCTTTCCCCCCCCCCCCCACCCCTCTTTCCTTCATGGGCTTTAACTTTATTCCCAACTCTCTACCTCCTGCCCCCAAAGATGCCAAGGAACAGGGAATGGGGGTTATGGTCAGTTCCTCACTTCATGTTTCTGCTGCTGGTCCACCATCAGGACTTCCTCCCCTGCTCCAGCATGGCTTCCCTCCTGTGGGAGACAGCACTCCAAGAATTTCTCCAACGTGAGTCACTCCCACGACGTGCAGTCCTCCAAGCACAGGCTGCTCCAGACTGTGTCCCCTGTGGGGTCACAAGTCCTGCTGGCAAACGTGCTCCAGTGTGGGCTTCTCTCTCCCTGTGGCCAGATCCCTGCCACAAGCCTGCTCCAGCACAGTCTTCCCACAGGTCACAGCCTCCTTTGGGATGCCCCTGCTCTGCTGGGCTCCTCCCCAGCTGCAGCTGGATCCCTGCTCCCCACGGAGCCCCATGTGCTGCAGGGCACAGCTGCCTCTCCATGGGCAGCTCCAGGGGCTGCAGGGGAACCTCTGCTCGGGCACCTGGAGCACTCCTGCCCTCCTTCTGCACTGACCTGCCTGCCTGCAGGGCTGCTCCTCACATATTCTCACTTCTCTGGCCACAACTACTACCACTCAGTATTTTTTTTCCCCTTCTGAAATACGTTGTCACAGAAGCATTATTATCATTCCTGACGGGCTTGGCCTTGGCACCGGTGGCAGGTCCATCCTGGAGCCGACTCTCATGGGCTTTGTCAGACATGGGGGAAGTTTCTCACCTGCCACACCTGTGACCCCCTTCCCACTCACTCTACCAAAACCTGGCCAGGCAAACCCAGCACAGTGATGAATGCTGCCCTTTAGCACATACAGAGGGGCTGGCTGAAAACTCCCTGAAGACCTTGTGGAATCCAAGGCTGTCCAAGGGATCCAATCCTTGTGGCTGACCACAGCACAGCCGTCCCCATCTGCATTGCTGGCCAAGGTTCTGCTTACAGCCCCTGCAGTGTAGGGCTGCACTTGCCTCCCTCTCCACGTAGTCAAGAGAATCAGGGCCATTTTGATGCCAGTGATTTTTGCATACAGTTCTTAATTCTATGAAGGAAAGCCACTCCAGGTAGATCAACTCCTAATGCACCAAAATCTTTCCTCTTCTAATCACAGCATCAATGTCTATAGCCCTGATGATCATAGAATATTAAGTTTATAGTTCTCGGAGATAAAAGCTGTTATTCAAAGGCTGTATGCCCATACCAGAACGCCCTGAGCTGAACTGAGGGCTGCTGTGTGACCCAGCATGCACACTGCACACAGGGCCTCTGCACAGGGCTAGTTATGGATGTGTCCAACCACGTGAAAACAAGAGAACATTTCTCTTGTGTTGCATTCTAACCAGTTGTATCCCAAGTTTTCTGAGGGGTTTTTTCTGTTTAACTTAATTAATTTTCAATATATACATAATTCAGATAATCTTTTCACTTTCACCTCATGTTATTTGGTTAGTGATTAAATAAAAATTAGCTGAATAAACTGACAAGTTGTTTTCTGTATGAAAGTGTTGTCTGTTAAAAAGGACTGTTTACAATACTAATATGCTTTTGCAGAGGAAATAACATGCAGGCTTAATATGATAAATGCATTTGTAGGGTTATGAGAGAAGTGGGTGGAAACTCATGAATGGGACCTGAAAGTGAATAATAAAGCAGCAAAATGCTACATAGTACATTTTCAAATTCACTGACATGCGAAAAAAGAAATCTGCTACTGAAAGTTGTGGACCAACAACACAGTATACAGCCATTGTTCTGGAAAAATGCAGAAATTACTATTAATTTTAAATGTGACCTGTTATTCCAATAAATAATGTAACATGAAGCAAATAAGAAAGAGATTACCCACCAAGACAATTATTTCACAGGTGAGTTGAATGACAATGTTGTTTTTTGAATATGCAAACTGAGCTAGAGCTTGATAGTTTAATAGGTAGCATTTCAAAAACACATATTTTTAGAAAACTGTATCTGTGTAAGCTAAAAATTTTAATAACCTCCTGAAGTTCAGATTCCAGTGTTTGTTTCTTTGACTCTTCTCTGTGAAACTGGGAGGCTTCTCTACTGCAGGCACAAAGCAGTCTTAAATCCCTCAGCCTTCTTTCCATATTCAGGTCAGGAAGACACAGGATACCGTAGAAACTGAAAACCACTTGTGGAAACATATAGCTACACCAAAGTAGAATCTGTGGCAAAAATAAACCTTGGATGGCTCCCTACTCCCTGGCTACTATACAGAAAACTACATATTCAGAGGCAGAGGTGAACTAATGACCTACAAAAGAAACAGAGAAACAGTCAAGTTTCATTGAAGGTCAGCTTAAATAATTAAGACAGAAAATCAATAGACTAGTTGGCTTCTCACTAATATATTTTACAAGCTTAAAGATTACCCACCATCCTGATACATGCAATGAAGGATTTTTGTTTTAATCATTTTTCAATATTCAGGTTTGTCTTCTTGTAACTGTTACACTTTTTCCTCTCCACGTGAACACTACCTCACACAGTATTTTATTAGCATTCCCAGAGAAAGTGCACATTAACTATTCAAAGAACTGAACAAACAGGCATAGCACAATCTGATTTCTTGTCCACACACAGTAACACTTCAAATCATCCCTAATTTAGTTCAGCTTGTCTTCAAAAGTTCTGGGAATACCCCACTGCTCTACACCCTGATTGGGATATCTGTCATTTCTGTGTATCACTTCAGTCAAGGACAAGCTAATAAAACTGCAATATTTTGGTTATATTTAACTTTCAAGTATTATTGATTATTCATAAAGCAATGCCTAAGAAGTTTTTCATCTTTTTATCTCTATTAACTGCAACTGCTTCTTCCAAGTGCTGGAACCATCACTATTTCAGTGAAGTTATTGAAAAGACTTTACTGAGAATATCACACAAACTAACAAGAAAAGAACATATGACCATCTTTAAAAGAGTGTAATAGTCTTCTGCCCCCCGAAACGTTTGGCTACAGCTTTAAACTGACAGGACAACAGTCTGAATTGTTCAGTCTAATTGAAACAACTCAGAATCCTATGTATCCCACATGAAAGCGAAGTCCCTTTGTCTCAGTGTCACAGTGTCAGAAATAAGATATATATATATATATTGTGACTACCAGTCCTACATGGAAATATGGAGGTCTAAGTATCACCTGTATGACATGCCACAGATCATAACAGAGGGGACAAGGAGTCAGCCAGGAGAGGCTCCCACGGGAAGTAATGCACAAGGAAAACCAGCAGATAGAAATTTGAGAAGCTGAGTTAAAATCCCTATGAATCTTGTCAAGACTGAAGCCCAAAATTGGTGTGTAAGTAAGGAAGACTCTATAAATTTCATTAAGAGACTCTGATAGTTAATTGGATTATCATCTTTTTAAAAGAATGTTTCATGAGTAACTCTTATCTGTAATCCCTGACCATCCCTCTAGGTAAATCTCACCAAATGAGATTTAATACTCAGTAGTTCCTGTCACTCCTAGCCCAGTGTCTACAGGAAGAGTCTTTCACTGAGCAGAATGTTGGGGAAGGCCCTGACAGTTGCTGCTGTTCTGAAAGGTTGGCACCAATAGCTACATTTTAAATTCTTAACTCCTCCAATGTGTGGAATCAAGGCTGGAATTTCCTGGCGAAGGTCCATGAACAACTGGAACATCTAAGATCCAAATCCTCAGAAAAAAGTATTAGTTAAATTGGTACCAATGATCAAGGATCATATCCTCTGATATGATCAAGGAGTGTCATTTACCTGCGCTTTCTGTCCTTCAACTTTCCTGAGGAGATGGGAAGAGACCTTTTTCTCTATATTCTACAATCTCTATAAACATCTAAGAAGGCATATGAGTGAATCAATTACTGCATAAAAGTCAAAGTTGTTTTATTTTGCCTTGTAACTATTTGTATGATGAAAAGAGGTATTTCAAATAATGACTGCCACAAATCCAGTCAGCAGATCAGCCTGCAAGCACCAAGCTGTGCAGATCTGAGTAAGAAACAGAAGTACTGGGTTTCTAGTCTATCCTCAGGACCAGACCCAGGACTTGGAACAGGTCAGTAGAGATTATTGGGAAATCTGAAATAATTCAAGGAGGTGGAGGAGGGGGGATTTTGGTTGAATTATAAAAGTCACTGTACATATCAGGGTTGGAACTCAGTGGTCTTTCAGATCCCTTCCAACCCAAAACCTTCTGTGATTCTAAGATTATGTATCAGTGAAGTCTAATATTTCAATTAAATGACATTTTACTTTCAATAGTAAAAGAGTGCAATGGAATTACTGAGATGGATCTTTACAGTGTCACCACATTTGAAATAAAGACACATTGGAAAAGATCAATTTATTGGAAGTCTAAGAACTAGTTAATTTGTGAACACATTGCAGAAGGCATGGACAGTTCGGTCGGAAGATAATTCAAAGTAAAAATCAAAGTAAAATAGGAAAAACAATAAGTAATTTGAGAAGCAAGAGGAAAGGTTGGGACTAAATGAGCAGATAAACTAGGGAGTGTGCTCTGGAGACATGTACATGCTCTCATTAAGTAGACAAGGATTAGAACACCATTAGTCAGGTCAAAATAAAGAATGTTAAATTTAAACAATGGCAAGAAAAATTTAAGTTAAGCATTAGGGAAGATTATACAGTACAGCAGCTTTTATCTTGGGGAGAGTAGTGAAATCATCATTGGAAGACAGATCTAAATTAGACACCTTTATATTCTGCCTGCTCAGAGATAATCTGCCTTCATGACAGCAACCTATTTGATTAAAAAGAGAATAATTATGGCAAACAAGGAATGGGGAAAAAAAGCCAATTTAATCTAACTTTCAGGGCTGGGCATCATCACTCCTGGCAGACTGTTGAAATGTTGAGTTAAACCATTTATATGTTTTCCAGTTAAAAAGAAAAAAAAGCCATTAACAAATCACAAGAGTGATCCATTGTATCTAAAGTCCTCCATGGAGGCTCTGTAAGATCTAATCTCTGTCTGGTGGGGTTTTATCCATACAAAAAATTTGTCATTGCTTCTCTGCTCCTTATCTTTAAATTTTTCTTTCTTCAGCTCCTCTTAGACCCTCTGCCATTCCCAAGCAGCTCAATCCTATGACTGCTTGTCTAATGAGTGCAATGGGTGTAGAATTTCACCACGACTCATGTAGGGAGAGCATCACACACATATGCAGAGAAATCACAGCCATGGTAATACATTGTGATTTTTGAGCATAAAGGGGTAACAGCTGGGATTTTTTTTTCCTTCTCTGACACTTTGCAGTTATGTTAGAAAACATGAAGATGTTAACATTTGTGCAGGGCTAATCTAAGGCTGAACAAGCAGCTTTTGTGGCAGTGCACTCCAAGTTGTAGATGTTCCATCATACTGGAGCTCTTTAATTCACCAGCAGGTTCTGCAGTGAACTGTATGTGTAACATCAGGTTGAAATGTCCATGAGGGTTTAAATGCAGCTGAAGGCTTCAGTCGATGATACTGGAGATTTTTTCCAACATTATGGAATCAGTGCTAAAATATCAGTATGTGTTACACAGAGAACTTGTGTGTTGAACAAAGGAACCGCCACAGGGTGAGGCAGAGGAATCATCCCTTCAGCTCAGCTCCTCCAGTGCCAGACCCTTGGGAGGTGTTCAGGTCTTCAGCAGGACCAGCACGGCAGGAGCAGGGCCATTCCTAACGCAGTCACAATTCACAGAATGTCCTCAGCTGGAAGAGACTCACAAGGATCACCAAACTGCTGGCCCTGCACAGGACAGCCCCAGGAATCCCACCCTGTGCCTGAGCATTGTACAAACACTGCTCGAGCTCTGGCAGCCTTGGGGCTGTGACCAGGGCCCTGGAGAGCCTCTTCAGTGCTCGACCACCCTCTGGGTGAAGAACCTGTTCCTGACATCCAACTTGAGCCTCCCCTGATGCAGCCTCAGGCCATTCCCTCGGGCCCTGTCCCTGGTCCCCAGGCAGAACAGCCTCTGTCTCTCGAGAGGCAGGAAGCTGCACACTGTGCTCGGTCTCCTCGCAGCCTCCTCCAGGCTAAGCAGACTAAGTGCCCTCAGCTGCTCCTCACGGNGAATGTCCTCAGCTGGAAGAGACTCACAAGGATCACCAAACTGCTGGCCCTGCACAGGACAGCCCCAGGAATCCCACCCTGTGCCTGAGCATTGTACAAACACTGCTCGAGCTCTGGCAGCCTTGGGGCTGTGACCAGGGCCCTGGAGAGCCTCTTCAGTGCTCGACCACCCTCTGGGTGAAGAACCTGTTCCTGACATCCAACCTGAGCCTCCCCTGATGCAGCCTCAGGCCATTCCCTCGGGCCCTGTCCCTGGTCCCCAGGCAGAACAGCCTCTGTCTCTCGAGAGGCAGGAAGCTGCACACTGTGCTCGGTCTCCTCGCAGCCTCCTCCAGGCTAAGCAGACTAAGTGCCCTCAGCTGCTCCTCACGGCTTCCCTGCAAGGGCCTTCGCCATCCTCGTGGCCTCCTCTGTACAGGAGCTTCACTTCTTTCTTACACTGTGGTGCCCAAACTGCACAAAGGACTCAAGGTGTCTGCTCAATTCGCATTTATTGTTAACTCCTGGCCGTGGCCAGGCAAGCAGAGCCCGCTGCACGGCTGAGCCTTCTCCTCCCACCCCGGGGCACCCCCTCAGAGACCGACCCCGAGCGCCCGGGCCCGGCCGCCATGTCCCCCACCATCCCAGCAGCCTCCGCGCTACTCGGCCCATCATTCCCTTCGCCTGGCCCCGGACCCCGCACGGCCATCGCTCCCCGGGGCCGTTACTCGGCGCCGTTTGGGGCCCTAGCACGGCCCGCACCGGCCCCGCCTGAGCGCGGCCCCGGGCGGAGCCGGGCACAGGGACAGGGGGACGCGGACAGACACGGACCCGCCCCCCCCGCCACAGGGCCTGGCTGAGGGCGCCGCGCGCCCCGGCCAGCGCCGGTCAGGCCGCGCGATCTAATTGGCCGGCAGTGCCGGTCACTCAGGCGCGCGGCGCGGCACCGCGCGACCCGATTGGTCACCAGGGCGGTCACTCAGGCCC
>VWZP01010724.1:52831-118152 GCA_013396995.1 Dicaeum eximium
TCGGCGTGAACCGAGCGCCCCCGCCCCGCACACACACACCGCTCCTCCCCCGCCTGCGCCGGCACAGAGAAAGGGAAGGGAGGCGGTGCCGGGCCCGGGTCTCCCGCACCGCGCACAACATGGAGGAGCTGGTGGTGGAGGTGCGGGGCTCCAACGGGGCCTTCTACAAGGTACCGGGTGCTCGCGGCCGGGCCGGGCCCCAGCGGAGGGAGCGGGGACGGCAACGGGAGGAGGAGGAGGCGGCGGCGGCGGCTCCTCCTCCTCCCGGCGCTGAGGGAGAGCGGAGGCCCTGGGGCAGGAAGGAGGAGGGAGAGCCAGGCAGGGGTGGAGGCCGCGGCGGGTCCGTCGCGGTGGCCGCGGAGAGCGAGCCCGGGGCCGCCGGGGCTGAGGGGACTCGAGGCCCGATGAGGAGCGGAGGGAGAGCGGGGAGGCCTCGGGCCTTCCCCCTTTGTGGGAAGGGGCGCCCGGGGCCGCCTTGTCCCGGCGCTGAGCGAGGATCAGCGCTGGGATGGGGCATTAATTGCTAAATCCTCAGCTTTTGTCGCTACTTAAGGAAAGTCTCTCTCGCCGTCCGGGTTTCCAGGAGAGCTGCACTGCATGAGCACGGCCTGCAAGGCGGGGAGAAGGGGGGCCTTCCTTAATACACATTCCTGATGAAATGCTGTGGTGGATTCTTGCTCCTAATGCCATGGCAGGGGAAGCTGCCTAGTGATATTAAAGACAGCATTGCTTAGCCAGATATATCTGTGTTGAATCCCTAAATACATATAGATATGAAATGTACATCTTACTGAAATTACTTAGTGGCATTGCATGTTTGTTTCCAAGCCCTTGTGCTTGATAAAGCCATCACTGAGCCTTGAACATACGAGCACTGAATATGTTTTATTAATACCGTGTAGTATTTTGTGGCTTTGCATGAGTTGGGTTGTATTAATCAGCTTATTAATAGGAGATTGCAGAAAATAAAATTCGGATATGGTAGGTTTGGGCCTACTCTCATTGACCTGTTATCAACATAACAGGAACAGCCATGGATCGGTTCCTGCAAGTCTCCCATGGTTTAAATGATCCTAGGACTTTAAAAATTGGGCCTAGTTATTGTGCGGCATCCAATATTTATGTTAGCAATGAAGGACCGGGTAGAGTTTCACACTCACGTGTTCCTGTGGGAAGCCAGGTAGATATCCAAATGATGTAGTTCCAACACTTCCGAGTTTTTCTAAGGAAAAAAAGACCTCTTAAAAGCTTATTTTAAAATACATATGCTAGTATCCTATTCTGAAAATAATTTTTTTTTTGAAAGCAAAGTATGTGATGCAAATCAGTGGTAAATAAGCATCCTGTGAGCTCACAGTGCTGTAGTCAGAGTTCTAGGTCTGTACATTGCTTCCTGGAATTAAATAATCTAGTGCTTTTCAAACTCAGTTTTACGTTTTTAAAGGTCCAGTATTTGTTCAGAAAGAAGCAGAAGGAGTAAATACATTGCACAGTAGAACTTTTAATAAAGCTTTTATCAAATTATAGTAGTTACACAATGATGTGGAAGAGATGGTGGTAACAATGACGTGGTGCATTCTTTAGTGACAAATTCTACGGAATTGAATAAGAAATTGACATTTCAATTGAAATTGAAAGCCTCTGAAACTTTCATTGTTTATGTTGAAGTTTGACACCATGGGGCCCTGTATCCCCTGTGTGTAGGTAAAAGCTTAATTTGAGCATCTGTTCATGGAAGCTTATTGATGATTTAGTACCAAAGTTCTAAAACAGACATTGCCCCAAGCAGTATTGTTATGTTTGTCCTTTAACTTTTAGAAATTTTGACAGGAATTTTTTTGTTTCTTCTTTATAACTAACCAAGCAGCTTTGGTTAAATTATCTAAAGGGGAAAATGGGCATGTGCATTTATTTGTCTTCACCTGAATTACCTCTCTAGATGGAGCATCACACTCAAAATAAATGCAACGTATTTTTTTTTAAGAATGAAAAAGTGGGAGTTGTTTTACACTCTAATGTTCAGTATAAACCAGCAATTTTCCTCTAGTTTTCCCCTAGTTTCAATTACTGGAATTCCAATTACAGACTTTTCTTTCATCATAATGTCTGATTATCACTCTGTTGTAAAGTAGTAATTTTCTTATGAGTTTTATGTCCCTCTTATAGATTGTAAATTCAGTTGTAAAAAATGAACATTGACCCAGCATAATAAGAAGTGTGCAGTGATGTCAAGTGTGAATTTAATTGCAGGATGGTTTAATTTTTTCATTTTAAAAGTTTCTTTAAGCAGCCTCCTGAGAAGTGATTTACAGCAGTAATGTTTCAAACAAACCAAAAGCAAAATAATTATTTTATTCAATCTCATTATTTACTGATAACTTTCTTTGAGTTTGAATAATCTGAATTAATGAGAATATGTAAATTTTTTTGAAAAATAGTCCTCTTGTTACTAAGACAAGTAAGGGGTAGGAGTATGAGGCTGCCATGTTCAGGATGGGATGAAGTGGCTCAAGTAGGCACCTAATTGTGGCTTCAGCTTCTCATATCCTCCTTGTAGGTCTCTCTGAGGACCTGAGCATTTTTGAGTGTACCCAGCATCATCTGGATCTTGACAGTACAAAACTGCCCACCTAAGCCCTGCTAAAAGTAATAAATCAGTGTTTTCTGAGATATGTCCAGAGGATTCATGTCCCACACAAGGAGGTTTGAGGATGCCTTCATAGTCAGCTGTAAGATTTGAATTAAAATGTCATCCTGGTCAGGTGCACTGGAATACTGGAGTGTTGATGTGACTGCTGTAGTGCAGGCTAGTTCTTTCTGAATGGAATTCAAATACTGCTTAGTGCATACTTTGTACTTTCATGATTTTTTTCCTCCTTGCCTAAGATGAATTATTCCATGGAAAGCAGAGTGCAGTAAATGGGCATGATTCAGGGATAATTGACAATCTGGTACCTAGAGATGCTTAGTCATGACTTGCTGTGTGGTTGGGCCCAGAATCCATGGAAAGAAAATGTTAGATTTCCTTACTTACTTTATGAAGACTGGTCCAACAACTACCTGGACTGTGAATCCAAGGGGAGCAAACTGCCTTTTTGCAGCTCACAGCCCGGTAACTAAATCTGGAAGATGTGCAGTTTTAGGACATATCTTGTCATATCTTTTCTTGTATAGGAGTAGTAAATTGGGTTTTGAAGTTCTTACTCACAGAGGACTAAGACAGCCTTTTCCTAATCTTTTAGGTATTTCCCTCTAAAAGGGGACATGCTGGATGCCTTTCCAACATGGGATTGATTTTTCTTTTCCAGTTTGGGAATGTTCTCTGTTGTGTCCTCTGCTAAAGATGGAAAGCATCCTGTTTATGAGGCAATCAGTTTTGTGATGGTGTTTGTTGTTAACATCTGTATGTTGTCTGTAACCCAATTTTTGCCACTTCTTGCTCTATAACCTTGCGAAAATCTTCTACTTTTTGTCCCAGTAGTTCCAGCGCCTTGCTGTTGTTTGCTTGGTTTTATAGATAACTTCATTGAAGCTGCAACTGATAAAATAATTCATCTTTCTTACTACTTTATTACTCTGGGTCTCACTATTAGCAACTGTTCCTGTGGCCCTCTGTATCCATTTTTTTTCTTTCACTGTTCCATGCAGACACCCTCAGCCAATATCTCCGGTCTCTTTGTACATTCATGAGCCTGTCTGCTCAGTCCTGCTCAGGATGACCGCCTGTACACTTTTCCCTCGTCTGGTGACCATTTCTGTGACCTTCTTTTCTTCTCCCTATTCTGTTCCTTTGTATGTCCAGCCTTTCTCAGACTTGATTATACACCGAGTTCCCTTTTGACATTCTCCTTCCAACAGGTATGAAATGTTACAGAACGGTTACACTAACAGTAGATGCACGTTTGTTATCAACATAGCTTTTCTATGTTAAAAAGCGTATTTTCCCTACTTTTCCTTCTTACAGTTAATTATCCTCCTTTATTAAAATGGTTGACAATGCTCACATCTGATGATGTGAGCAGACTTTAAAAAAAGCAAAATTTCATGGCAGCCAAAGCCTTTATTTTTTCCTTTGAAGTGTCTGTCATTCCATTTAGCATAAAAATAAAAAATATGCTGGTGTTTCCAATAATACTTATTTTTTTAACAAATAATTTGTAAAATTTAGATCATATATTCAGCATATATCCATTCTTGGAATGTGAATGCTTATGTGTTTGAGAAGTGCCATGCTGTAAACTTTTTTACTTACCTGAAGCATGGACAGAAATGAAATTATTTCTGTGACTCAGAGTCAAATTTGGTGTAGAAAATTTGCCGCATTTGATATTTTTTTCCACATTAGAGAACAAGAATCAACCTTTGACGTTATAAAATGTGCTTCTGTTCGCAATTTTTTGTGTACTCCATCTTGGTATTTCTGTTGTTAGCAGTAGTGGTATCTCAGCTGCTTCAGTCTTTCACTATCCTGTTACCTCATTTTGTTTCTGTCCAGTTTCACTTTGTTTTTAAAGCTTTTCATCTTTGTGTCCAAATTCATCAGAGCCACTGTTCTGCCCCTTCATGGGGGTGCATTTTAAACTCACATATCTGCACCTTTATGTTTGAATTTTCATGCCTACTTCAACTCTTTATCTAAAAAAGGCTGATGAATGATTATTGTATTTCTTGTGATGTTTTGTGTGAGATCAGAGCCTCTTCTCTACCTTTACTGACATCTGGGCTGCCTTGTCCCGTGTCTGTGAGTTTGGATTATGGTGTTAAAGGCTTCATTTCTTTTTAGCATTGTGTGTAATTTCACAAGTATTACAAAAACAAGACTACCAAACTGTTCAGATAAGTATTAATTTTAGTTTTCCAAAGGCATTGCTGCTTAAATATTAGGTTTTTTTAAGGAAAACTTACAGTCGTTTCAGACCTTTTTTGTACCTTTTCTATGTGTACAAATTGAACTATATAGTGCTGGAGAGTCCAAATACATTTTTATGCTACAGACATGTTTAAATATTTATATTGGAGGAAAATTGACATGATGCTGTGGTCCAGACAATGGTAAACTGATGTGATAAGTATCTGACATTTTTCTGTCACAAGTAACTGAAAAACAAGGAAAACCCCCTTTCTCTGGATAGATAGGATTAGATAACCAAATATTAAGGACTTATTAATAGTCATTAATATATTTTGCATGGTTGTTTTTAAGTATAAATATCACAGAGAGGTGTGCAGAAGTGTTTCATATATTGCATACTTGAAATTAGATATTTTGGCAAGGCATTGTTCACTTTGTAATTAATTAAAAATTTATTCCAATGAACTTTTGTAATTTGGCAGGAATATAAATTAAAAGACAAACCATAGTGTTATGACATCAGTGTTTTTGGCCAGACTGAAGTGAAAACCAGGTATTCATCTGTTTCTGTGATTGACTCTCCTGAACTTGGTGTAAGCGTAAGAAATTCAGATTTGTGATTTTCTCTGGCAGTGTCTGTATTGATGCTACCTGTGTTAGGTGGACAGTTGAACTTGTGTTCCTGGTTCAGGTTCCCTGTGATTTCTGGGTTGTGACCAAAGCAGTGTGGGAGAACTGTTTAAGGAGAGCTGAAACAGGACAGTGTCGTTCATTTCTCTTCCAGCCAGCCATGTCTCTCAAGTTTTACTGTTTCCAGATAATATAATTGCTAAACAGAAGGTCCAGGCTACTCTTCAGCTCAGCTTAGATTTATTTGTTGCACATCCTGGTTTACTTATTAATGGTGGGTTTTAGCATTATTACCTTTAATGAGGTATATTGCTGTAGTCCTTAGGATTCTGCTCAAGGTGAGTTGGATGTTAGGAGCTCTCTTCCATCTCTCTCTGGGTTATGAGATGTAGTCTTGCTCTTTGCTGCTGTGCTTGTGAATTTTTCTGCCATTTTCTGTCATTTTTTTAGAGTGCTGTTTAGGACACCTTCTGGTGTTTTCATCACCACAGAGGTGATGACTTCTCCCAAAGTATTTTTCGTACAAGGAAAGGTGATTTTTTTTGACATTTTATAAATATGAGAACATTAAGTATCAACAGATTGTTTTTCAGGGCATGGGTTGTGTTACTCTTACCTGTTTTCCTGAAGGCTATTAAGTGTTCCTGGTATCATTTCTGTTGAATTTGCTTTCTAAAATAATCTCTGCTTTTACATTCTCAAGTACTACTATTAATCCTTGTGCAGTCTGTGGCACAAAGGAATCATACCTAATATCTGGTAGGGATCGTAGTGTTTTTCAGGTATGAAAGGCATCCATTTCAGCTGCATCTGTAAGAATAGGTGCTTCTAAGTTGCACATTACAACCATTGGAAGAAATGTGGGTGAAGCCTTTGAAGGTGATACGTGTAATGTTATGAGTCAGGATTACCATTGTATTTGTTCAAATGCATATCCAGTTCTGGAATCTTCTTACAGAATACACCACAATATGAAACATGAGCTAAATGTATCAGTAATGATCAACTGAGAGCTCTGTTGCCTCTTTATGTAAATACCACTCCTGTACTGCTATGAACATGATCTTGAGATGTGGTCTTAAATCTTCTTTATACCATGTCATTGAAAAACATCACCTGTGCTTGTAATCCCCTTTGAAGGAATATGGAATTTTGAAATTCATAATTATGCAAATACATTTGGAGACTTTAAGTCTCCTTGGCTTGCTGGCAATAATGAAATAATGAATAATAATGTGGCTCTTAAGAGTATTGAGAGGCGAGCAAGGTGTAAAATAATCTTTTGTTGTTGTCACTGTGGCTTTCCTTCAACTTCTGTTCACAGTGGCATTGGTTGTGTTTCAGTTATCAACTCAGATGGTTTCTTCCTTGTGCTGAATGACTCTCAGTGATGATATTCGTGTGTATGTACCACTTAATTTTAGCCAGTTCTTGGAACTCTGTATTAGCAGTTGGGTATTTCTCTTCTTGGATATTAAGATATTGCTGCAACTCAGAAATATTTTGGAATACTTTTTAAAGCAAAAATAGCAAAATAATTTTTAAAGAAACATTTAGGTTTCATATAAGAGAGACACTTCTTGTAAGAGATAAGATCTGTTCTTATCTTGGAAACTTGCAAGGGCAAGAATAATGAAATGGAGAATAATAAAATGTTCCATACGTCATTAACTAATGCTTCTACAGAAGTGGTAGCTGCTGCTAAATTATTTTCAATTTACTGAGAATTTTTTTATCTACTAAAGTGGATCTCCATTAGTAGAACAAACTTCTCTATTCTTTGTTGCTCATGGGTTTTTATCTACCTACCTTGCAATGATAATGTGTGTGGCCTAATGTTAGTGGAATACTCAGCACTTCAGCAACTTGTTTCAGAAGTTCATTGGGGTACTTTAAAAAATAAAGAATAAAACCTCTACAATCTTTTCATCACTGGTTAACCTGTGACCTCCACTGTTTCAGGAGAAAAATTTCAGTAAGTGTTTTTCAGTAAGAAAACTATTTTCATTGGTAAATCCCAAAGTTCTTCGAGGTGGATGGGGAATGGGGGGGACATGTAAACTAAACATTGATCAAATCAAAATCAGTCAGTTGAGTGCATAAGGCAGGAGGAGCCCTCGGTGCTGAATTCTAGTTCTGTCATCTGCTTTGTGGTGGCATGAAGAGCACAACTGCTGTCCATCCCCCAGGAAAAAAGGGAAGGAAGGCCCCAAGGCATTTGTCTAAAGTTTGTGCTCTGCAGACTTAGTGTGATCAAGTAAATATGGAGAAGAGTCTGCTGAAATTGATACAGATGGGTTTTCCTATTGCAATGTTCAAATGTACTTTGAGGTTAAGAGGAGAGACAGGACTTGGAGGTTTTGTGGGCTTTGGTTTCGTTTGGTTTTGAGGAATACTGATGTTTAATTTCTCTGCCTGTCTATACATTAAATGCGATTATAAAATCAAACATCTGAAACTCTTGAACTGTCCTGTCATTTCCTACTAACCTTTCCTGTTGCTTCTAAAAAGTAGAAATAATGTCTTCATAGCTTAGGCATTTGTTTGTGTATCAGTGCACTGGCAGTCATGAACCCAAGGACATTATTAGCTTTCAGTATGTGTTTTATGTAAGTCTGTTGCAAAATTTAAAAAGCTGACTTTAAAACATACTTTTTATTTTGCGATTCATCAATATTTGTGAAAAGGAGGTGTTTTACAGGCTTAAAATTAGTTTTCAAAAGTGTCTATGAGCATACCATAATTATACTTTGTTTCCTCCACAGGCATTTGTAAAGGATGTGCATGAAGATTCAATAACAGTTTCATTTGAAAACAAGTAAGTGTATTGCTGGTGTTGTACCTGTAAATGACAGAGTATCAACCGTGCATTTGATTGACCTAAATATGGCTTAGTGTAGAATCGTGTGTATTAGATACACTAAACTTGCTGGCATGTTTTAAAGTTACATTTAGTATCTACTACTTTGTGACATTTCTATATAAATGCTTTTAATGGTTTAAACACTTCCAAGTGCAAAACCATAGTAACATCGGTTTTGCTGGGAAGATAATCATGTTGTTACTGAATTTATGTGATGACAACCCATGTTGAGGAAGTCAACAGTTGTACCACTACTGCCTCTTTCTCATGTGAATGCCTTGCCTTAGTTTTAGAAGATTACTACAAAATTTGTTCTCTAGATAGGTTATGAATTCTGATTTTCTGATCTAGAAACTAAATGTATCCAGTCTCCATTAAAGAAACTGAAAATTAAAACTCTATTCAGACCTGGATCTTGATCAAATTTTCATAACCTGTAGTAGAACCAAAGAAAAAGAAGATACGGGCTTGTTTTGAAGAAAGTGTCCAAATGTGTTATGAAATATTTTTTAATCTGTGTTTCTAATGTTGGGGTTAAAAGCTATACCTGTAAATAGAGGAAGAACATCTTCTAGAAGATTCAAAAGGCTTCAGATGACATCAGCTTTTCATTTAAGATGCTTAATGCTCATTTAGATGTGTTTTTTCTTATTATGTATACATTGGATCACATTATCTTTAATACATATATGCACAAAAGTTCCACAGAATTTGACACTGTAAAATTAATGCATTAAAAATGTTTGAGTTCTCTTTACAAAGAAGATGAAAATATTTAGACAATTCACTGTGTTTTTGTTTGTAGCTGGCAACCAGAGAGACAAATCCCATTCCATGATGTGAGGTTCCCACCACCGGCAGGCTATAATAAAGACATAAATGAAAGTGATGAAGTAGAGGTGGGTATGCTCCATTAACAGCTCGTGTCTTGAGCAGTGAGAGAACTTGCTGTGAAAAATGTCAGCCAAGCCACTGGAAGCTTTACTTCCATGTTAGGTGATGTCACCAAGTACTGCAGAAAAGATATGTCAGGCACATCACCAAACCCAGAGTCTGAAATTTACTCCAGTAAATTTCACTACTTTGCTCCAGGAGTAAATAAACAATGCCAATTCCATGTACCACAAAAGGCCATGTCAAGTTCCATGTACCATGACCTCCATGCTGAGTTACAAATATGCTGATTTACAAACATGATCAGTGTTGCACTGATTACAGATCAGTTCTTTTTAGGACTGGATTAATTCAGAAATAAGTGATGAACTGTAGTTAGTAAGCTATAATATCCCTATTACCAAAGCTTGAAGCTGAATTAGGTAATTTGCATTGTATGTGTGTATATATAAAAACATAGAAATATATGTGTGTATGTTAATACTTACATGTATATGCAAAGAGATGGACTTTAAAGCAGCATATTCCTAAAACCTCCTTATTTTTATAATTAATTTAAAGAAAGAGTACTTTCAAGATTCGCATTTTGCTTGCATGTTCTGTAAATTCTTAATTGGAAAGATAAGAAAATGACAAAACTTTTGTAATGTGGGTGTGGCTGATAGATATATGTGCTAAAGAAGTGTAGATGTGTGGCCTCCCTCTCACCCACTGGTAGGACCTCATCAGACCTACACACAATTAGAAATACTGTTGATTAAATATTAATATGTAAAAGTCTGAATTATCTCTCTTTTGACTGCATGCAAGACTGAAGCAGATAATGCCAGTAGATTGGGCACTGTTATTATTTATTATTATTTATCTATACAGTCTTGCTGTTACATGCTTTCTGTGTTGTGCTTAGAGACTTAATGTACTGAGACATTTTCTGGATTTTCTTCCTATGATCATATTAGTGTCAGCTTTTGTGATGTCTTTTAAGAACATAATGTATGTATTTTGTTCAGGTTTATTCCAGGGCAAATGAAAAAGAACCCTGCTGTTGGTGGTTGGCTAAAGTGAGAATGATAAAGGGTGAGGTAGGAGTATGCATATATACATATATATATATATTTTATATTTACTTATACTTTTTTCTTTTCTGTTTATATATTGATGTGCATTGTGGTTTGATCTAATATCTCTTCATTTTGTAAGAGTTTCTTGATTAGGACAGTCGCAATTACTATTAACCTCAACCTGAGAAGTCAAATTTGGCTTGTACAGTTAACAAAAGTACCTTTTCCTTAATAGTGTAATGCTCACTCATGTCATAAAATATGTGGCTTGGATGATTTTATTATTTTTATATCAGTTCTACGTAATAGAATATGCAGCCTGTGATGCTACATACAACGAAATTGTCACAATTGAGCGTTTGAGATCTGTGAACCCCAATAAACCCGCAACAAAAGATACTTTTCATAAAATCAAACTGGCAGTTCCTGAAGATTTAAGGCAAATGTAAGTACAAGCGTTTCTTTATAACTTGTTTCAGAATGTGGGTAACTTCTTAAGCCTGAGACAAGAAGAATAAAAATGCTTTCTACCACTCTAAATTAACTTCTTGAAATATAAGAATGTAAAAAATATAAATATCGATATGGTCATACTTCAAAAATAGAAAAGATGAATTCTAAATTGCGGTTTAGTCCTACAGGAAGAAACACTTTGTTCAAAATTTTAAGGTTTCTGTGTGGTACAGATTAAGATTTTTATTCTTAGGACTGTTCAGTGATGTGCACAGGTTAATCTGAATCCATTCTTGGTCAGCTTTTATTATTTGATGATGGCTCTGGGAATAGTTGAACAATAATCAAACTTCCCAGAGTATGATACAAAGCCAGCTAGCTTTCTCCTAGACCATGGACATGTTGTTGTCATGTAGATATAGCTCTAAAAGTCAGGTTAATATCCTTGTTTACCTTCAGGTCACTTTCTGCTTTCCTTGAGATGCATGTTATTGCCTCAGTGTGGAATGAGTGTAAATTCAGGTTAGACTAAAACTTCCTGAAGTTAGTGGTTACAGCATACACAGGTTCACTCAGTGGTCTGAGTGGACACAGGAAACCTGGAGAAGCCAAGCACAGCATGAGATGAGCATAAGGTCATTAGAATGCTGCAGGGATTAAAATGAAATCACACATTTTAATGGTTCATGATGTGTTTGAAATCTTGAACTTACTGATTACAGTGATTTTAGCTTTTTAATGGAGTTTTGTTTAACTTGTCATTTCACAGATTTACATACAGAAAATTTCTGAAATATTTCTAATCCTACTCATGTGAAAACGAAAGAAAAATTAGTAAAATAAGTGATAATACCTGCTTTGAAAGGGAGAGCTGGGAAATCTTTATTTACATTATTTGTATTAAAGAATTATTCTATTTGGCTGTTAACAATTAATGCAGTGGTTACTATTTTAAAATTTGTTACGTTTTTATTCCTAGGTGTGCCAAAGAATCTGCACATAAGGACTTCAAAAAGGCAGTTGGAGCTTTTTCTGTAACATATGATTCTGAAAACCACCAGCTTATTGTTTTGGTAAGTACAAGTGTTTTACTGTACCATTGGCGGTGGTTTGTTTCAAGAGTCCACGTGTAAAGCACTGTTCTGTTTATTAATAATTCAGTCAATCAACGATGTAACCACAAAGCGGGCGAACATGCTGATTGATATGCACTTTCGGAGTCTTCGCACCAAGTTATCCCTGATACTGAGAAATGAAGAAGCCAGCAAACAGCTGGAGGTATGTTGGTTGTTTTCCCTGAAGTAATTTGAGTGAAACGGATAATAAAAAAATCCCTCGTGTGTTCCTTAGCTGGTGGGACTTGCACTGAGGTGAAAGTAATCATGTACTGATAATAATCTAGGTGGTAGAAAAGGCAGATGGAAGTGTCATCCAACAAAGATGTTTACAGTTATAAGGCCTATTCTTTCAAAGACTCATTTTTATCAGGAGGATTTTGTGGGGGATTAAATACAGATATGTAGACACACATACACTTGTATTTCTTTCATATTTTGAAGCATGAAATAGTTAGCCATCATTGCACAAATAATGCCACATATTTGGTAGCTTTAAAAATACATGGGAATGAATTTGTTATGATACTGATAGGACTAGAACTGGATCTAGCAAAATAACACAGTGAAAATGAGATGGAAGGGGTGAAGACTGATGTTGGTAGAATGTATGAAGGGATAGGTTTGTCTATAGATAAAATGTTAGGAAATAATCTTACAGCAGATACAGCTTCTGATACTCCTGTGACTGGTGAGTGGGTGTTGACTGGCAAGAAGCTTGAGTCATACTTGTCCATGGGTAAAAGAAAAAAAAAAAGAAAAAGAGTAGGCTAGGAAATAAGGGGTTCTTTATACCAGAATTAACATTTCTTCTTGGTTTTTCTCCTATCTACAAATTAGGAAAAAATAGCAATATTTGAGAAATTTTCAGATTATTGAGAAGAACCAGAAGTACCACTTAAAGTACTGTAACTCAATTTGACACGGGTATATACCAGCAGTGTTTCTGCAGAGCGAGGTTTCATTCCCCCTTCCCGGGGGTTACATCTGTTAGAAGAGGGATGTCATGTTCAGGCCTTGTCTATCCAGTGGGTATACTCACTGTTACAAGAAGTTCTCACTTCTGTTGTTCTCTCTTTAGTATCTTGATTTATGTGTTTCAGAGCTGAAATCCAAGTTTGTTTGGGTTTTGATTCTTCTCAAGATGAAGGACAGACCAATTTTTCCTCATTGGTATTTCTTACTGAGCACCCCACTGTAGCTCTTCAGTAATCATTCTTCTTTATCCTCCAGAACTGACAGTTGTGTGGGCAGTTTACCTCTTGAAGTGCAAAGTATTATTTTGGAGGTGGGAAGAACAACAGCCTCTTTAGAGCTAATTCTCTTTACATGCCTCCACAAATGCATACACCAACTGTTGTCATTGATTCCTTTCCCAAACTAATCTTGGATTCTTCTTGCCATTGTAACACTGAGTCTTTTTGCTGCTGTGGAAGTCTCAAACTTGATTTGATTCTCACTAGAAAACCATTGTTGAACTTCAGTTTCTACCTCAGTACTTAAATAAAGGTTGTGAGATAAATATATACAGTTAAAATTTGTGTGACAAAAGTTGGCTGGTATTTTTCATGTTGGCATTTGTGTTTTCTTGTAGTTAGAATAAATATAAAATCAGTTTCATCCAAAGTTGAAAGGAAGGGCTTCAGATAATAAAAATCATACTCATTATTACTGTTCAGACAGTGACATACCAATAGACTGCACATGTCCATCTGTAGAAAAAATCTTTAGTGAACACTTTGGGCTTTACTGCATTATTAATAGCAGCTCACTGTTTTCATCAAATAAGCCTTTGTATGTGTCTCATAGTCACTGAACTTTCAAAGTCTGCCACTTCTTTTCTTCTAGCAATTTTACCTAATTTGTTTTTGGAGTCATTATCAGTAGACCAGCTTCTTTTGTTCAGTGGAGTTTTTTTCTTCCTATTCGCTGTACCTTCTTTTTTGCATATTATCTTCTTGACTTGCATGGCTCTACTTCTCAAATGTGGCTTTTAGAGCATCAAGTAAAGTAACCAATTATGTTTTGGTAACATTCTTTCCCAGTAGGTGTGACTTAGCTGTTTTGGGTGTCTTTCACATACTAAAAAGCCTGAATTGACAACTATTTTGCATTCTGGTTTGTGTTTTACTGTATCTAAGTACAATTCTGTTATGGCTGCTGTGTAGGTATTAATATATTACTTGCATAGGTGTTTCTTATTAATGTATTGGAGGGAAGTAGAATACAGAATTTCTGATGTTTAAATAGAACACACTTTGTAATAATTTGCAGAAAAGCTAATGATCTTTTAGTGCAGGCAGTAAAACTCTGGTGTGACTGCAGAGCCAAGGTCTTCAGTGATGATGTAGCTTCATATTTTCCGCATGTTGTAGATAGTTGACAACTGATCATTGTCTTGGTCATCCTGTTCTCTCCTCTTATTTGGCTGTCTAAAAGATGTCAACAAATAAATCAGCGTTTGGATTATCTGTTAGATGTAGAAATGTGAGCAATTATAACTTTTGCTTTCCAAATTGTCTGTAATGTAGCTACTGAAGTGTGTGACAGCGTCTCAGAGTACCTGAAGTATTTGGTGACACTTGGATACTTACACCACTATCTACTGTAACCAGTTCTTTGAAACAGTGATTTAGCACAGGATATTTACCTACAGCTTTAAGCAGGACCAGGTCAGAAAGCAGTTCTAGTTTAGCTGGAACAGTTTAGGGCTTGTTGTGGGCAATTCCTTGATGTTTTCTCAACATCTGTAGGGTCTCATTTTGCTGTTAAACTGCTAATTTGAAGTGTGCTTATGTATGTCTTGACAGCAGTTACAGCTTTGATTGCAATGCAGAAACATAGGCAGTATTATCTATCTTGGCTTTTATCTTGTATCTTCCTTGCAAAACACTCCTTCCTTAATAGATTATCACAGTTGGAAATTCTCTGTCTTCCCACAATGCATTAATCAATTGTTCCTTTCTTGTGTTCTGTTATGCTCAAGCTTGTGAGTGCTTAGTAGGACCCTTCTGTCTTGGTAGACGTGTGATTCCTGGATGAAATTCTGAACACATTTGTTCTCTGAATTCAAACAATTTTTGTGTTGTCATGCATAGGCACGGATTCTTCATTTTTTAAAGTGCAGTAGATATCCACAGTTGTTCTGTTTTATATATAATTTTGTGTCAGTGGTTGCATTATTACAGTTTCACCCACCTGTTGAAATTGGTGCAGGTTTTTTTTCTCAGAGATCGTAAGGTTTGTTTTAATAATCACCACAGTTACTATTTAACTACCTTATAAGTGCTGTCTTAGCTAGTAACACCTGATAGCTGTAGCTATTAAAGGGTAATTCAAAATACAGGTGTCAACACAGCTAGAGGCCAGCTATATGTTAATATTTCTTAGACTTCTGAAGGAGACTCCTTGGTGGTTTTGGCGCTAAAATAAGTGCAGTGAAGGGATTGATTAAATAAAAAGTAGGCTAAGCACCTGATGGAAAAATAGGCTTGAAATTTATGTTGATTTCTCTCTCCAGTGTACTGGAGAGACAATCAAAGTGAGCTGACATTAGATTTTTCCTCAGAGTTCTAGGCAACTTGCATCCCGGTTCCATGAACAGTTTGTAGTACGTGAAGACCTAATGGGTTTGGCCATTGGCACTCATGGTGCTAATATTCAGCAAGCCAGAAAAGTCCCTGGAGTGACTGCCATTGATCTTGATGAAGATACTTGTACATTCCATATTTATGGAGAGGTGAGTTCCCTTCTTTATCATTTCAGAAAATAAATGAAAGAAACAAGCAAACAACAACCTTGGGGAAATGAATCTTGTTTCTTACACATCTTTCTCTTGTTAGGATCAAGATGCGGTGAAAAAGGCAAGAAGTTACCTTGAATTTGCTGAAGATGTCATACAAGTCCCAAGGAATTTAGTAGGTATGTCAGTTCTGGAGGCTGCCTCTGTGACAGTAAGGAAAAATGCCTTCTGAGAACTGCACTGAGCTAGAGGCAATGTGCTGATGTTGAAGTACAAGGCAGAATAATTTCTGGATTGAGACAGAGAATTAATTACTTCCCCCAAACAAGTCCAGAGATTAGTTCAGCTATGGAAGAGATTATTCATGTTTTCCTAGTATGTTTCAAATAATTTCTTTTACTTAAATTTGTCTTTTTTCCCCTGTCCTTTTACAGGATGTTTAGAAGCAGCACTAGGGGATGAACTAGGAATTAGGTATCAGTGATGAAAATTCAAAATACTTCCATTGTCAAACAATTTTAAAAGTCCTTTAGAACACATGAAGCCCTTGTATATATGGATAAATCTTTTCATGAGCTTTTGATGCTACAAAGCAAAATAAAAATACGTGATTTCATTCAGTAGATAAGAAAAGAGCAGAGAAAATACTTTATGGTGTAACATACTCCTGAAAGCAAATGCTTTAATAGGTTGTCAGGGAGTGCATGAAAGCTGGTGTTGAAGGAGTGTGAAATTCTGCAGTGGGACAAGTACTAAGAAATGTGGCAGCTCAGCTGTGGAATTGATTAAAAGCAGTAGTTTTCCCTTTCCTGGTCCCTCCTGGTTTTACTGGTGATAAATGAAAATTATAAGCTGCCATCATTATTTTAATTTGAGGTCTTAAAGTCTGTTTCTCTTTAGAACTTAGCAATTATATTTTTGGGCAGGTTTTCATTTCTACTCTTAATTCTTGACGTGGATCCTTTAGAATATAACTTTGCCTCAACCCTATGTTCTGTCTGAAATAAGCTACATTTAATAATGTGGCTTTTAAAATTCCTAGTAATTCGCTTTAAAAATGCAGAAGCCTTTTTTTAGATGCATATATATGCTCATTTTTTTAATCTAAAGAAAATGCAAACAACTGCCTTTTTCTATTATATTTTTAAAATTTCAAACTGAACAAAAATCCCAACAAAGAAAAAACTCACCCAAGTTGTTATTTATTTTTTAAAGACTGTATGGACATTTTTCTTGGAAAATATTTGTTTGTGTTGCCAAATCCTCACAAAAGCTTTGATTGGAGTAACTGATGTAAGTTGTGGAGGTTTGGGGGATTTTGTTTGATTTTTTTTAAATCACTACCAAGGCTTTTTTACATTTATTAGTAAGGTTCCTGACTGTTCCATTTGCCAGTAATATATAATGAAGTAAAGTACTCAGAAGTGGTTTCTGACACTCAGAACAGCCTTTGTCATTTGGAGGAACTTACTGGCCATATTTTGTCATGTTTTCTGGAAATATTCCTGTCAGAAAAGTTGAAACACAAAATTGAAAATTTATTTAGCTTTGAATGATAGGAGCAATAGGAGTCTGTTGTGACTAAAAGTGGTGTTTAATTTCTTCTTCTTGGATTAATTTTATCAGTCAAACAGGAGCTGTTACGCACTTGGGGTTTTTCACCTCTATTTTAGTGATGTGCCAGTGAGAAAAGATCATATTTTAAGTTTTTCAGCAGTTTGTCAAATAAAAATACTTTTTTTTGTTACATGCAGAAAACATCTTTGGCATCACTCTTAAGCTTTTCTTGAAAGCTGTGGTTGAAGGATGTGGCCCTCCCTCATCACGTCCCAGGCAGCTGAGTTTTCCTGCCAGTTTGCAGACAGCACGTTTTGCTGAGATTGGAGGGAACTAAATTTTCATTTTCCTTGTCTCACACTGGTGTCTGCTTCAGAAGATACATGTCTGCATTACTGGCGTTGGAGTATAATTTATTTCCATTTTTATCTTTGACGTTTTAGTGAATTATAAACTACTGGCAAAAAATATCTAAAAAACCTCAGTTTTAGAGAATTTTACATCTGCTTCAAACAGTATCTTTGGTAGTATTTGATCAATTTTTTTTTAATCAAGATTTTGTAAATGAACTAAGTTTTGCTTACACAAGAAGTAGTTACAGCAAATGTTAAGGCACTGTAAAAGAACTTTTGTTTGTTTTGGTTGAGTATTTTAAATGTCAGCAGAAATGTTTGTAAATTCACTTAAGTTATTTTAAACCTACCAAAGCAAAGCCAAATAAACACTCAAGGTTGAGTATTTCTGTCATCAATGTGTTTTATAAGTTACCACAAGCTTATGTGAACATTTTAGTTTGTGGCTTGTTAGCTAATTCTTTGTTTTAGAGGATTAAGGCCTTTTTTTGACAAGTTCTTGCACTGGTACTTAAATAGTCTTGTCTGATTAGAGTACAGCAACACTCTCAGGTGTGGGGCAAAACCATAAAGGTGGAATGTTCTGTGTTTTCTTCCTGCAGGAAAAGTAATAGGAAAAAATGGAAAACTGATTCAGGAGATAGTGGACAAATCTGGTGTTGTAAGAGTGAGAATTGAGGCTGAAAATGATAAAAATATTCCACAAGAAGAGGTATGTTTTCAGTTAATTTAATTTTTCTTTTTGTTAATTGGTTATATTCTACCCAATGATAAATTCTTCCTTGTATCTTTGTAGTGGTAGGACAAAGTGTTGACTAATGTGTTTTCTGATGGATGCTGTATTTTCCTATTAATGCTTAAGGGCATTTTCATATAAATTTGGGTTCTCTGTGTTAGAAAAATGTTTTGTGAAATTTATTGGTGGTGCACCTTCTTAGAAATTTCATGTTGTTCCTGTTGGAAGCAATGACATTTCCCAGCATGTGTTAGGCTGTAAATCCATATATATGAAACTTGCTGGTTTCATTCATTAATCTGCTTTGAGTATGATTTCTTAGGTTTTTACTGATTTCATTTTTCATTAGCAATTTCTTCTAATGGAATGAAAAACCTGTGCTTTATGTTAAAAATAATTTTTTTTTAATTAAAAAATTGTTTTAAACTGTTTTTAAAAAATATTACCTAGGTTCACAAGAGCCTGTAAATTGTAACCAAAAGAAAAAACAAGCATGATTCTTGTGAAACCCCAGGTTTGCACAGGAAGGCTGTCAGCCCTATAAAGGGCCTGAATGAAGTCTCAAATGTTGTAATTTGAGGCACTTCTGTGTGGGGTTGCATTTAGGGGCAAGGTTGTGGTATGCAAAAAAACTTACAGCATGAAGGTCTTAACATCTTGATGCAAAAAGACTCCCTGCAGTTTCAGGTGTGAAATATGCTTAAAGAAAACTGAACTGCCTTTCATTTACCTCAAAATCCAAATAGGTACCAGCTAAGAACCTTTGCTACTTTGGATAAGCTATGAAATACAGTTTCTGGAACCTTTACATTCTTGCTTGAATAGTTATTTCCTCTGCTGTTTTATCACTGTAGGACTTACTGAAAATCCACAATCCAGTTTCCATCTTTCTGTACAGAGCAGCTAAGCAATTAACTAAGGGCTTTTTTTTACTATTGTACTAGTTTTACATCTGTCTGAAAAGGTGAATGGTCAATATTTAGACTTAAAGGTTTCATTGGTCTGTCGTATTTAATTTCTAAAGATAAATTCCTGCAGCATAAAATGGAATTAGTTTAATAGGCAAGGGGGTGCTGCTATTGCTGCAGGCTAGAGAATCACAGAAGGGTAAAACAGCCAGTTACTCATGGCTGGAGGGAGTATGTCTGACTTTTTTTTTTTTAATTCTGACTTGAAAAAGCTGATTTGCTTACATTTTTCTGTCCAAAATGCAGTTTTTAAGGATTATCTTGAAAGGTCTTTTTTACCTGTCAAGCTCCACATTCATACTTCTGTTTTACCTGTTAATGGCATTTCTAACACTGGCATTGCTTGCACTGCTTCTTGTGTTAGTTGTTATGCCAGGTGCAATACAGAGACCTGAAATCAGACTTTAACAGGTAAGAGTTAGTACTTGTAAATTGAACACAGCTCTATTTCAACTATGAAATCTAAATAATCTTCCCATGTGTGAATTTCGATATTGCAGCCCTTCTTGTAGTAGAGCAGTAGTTCAATTAAATTTTAATACAGCATTTGGTTCTTTTTATGTGACTTAGATGTTAGAATACTGCCTATTAGTTTCAAGTGCAGTTTTATACATCCCATAATCTTATAACAGGCTATCTTCAGGCTTTTCATATTTTAAAATTACATAGGTACTGTTTTTTGCAGTAATATATATTATTTTTATCTCTAAATTTAGCATGCATGTAAGGTCAGCTCAGTTTTCCCCACTGCAGCCAAGTTGAGCATAGGTACTTTTGCTTTGAAGACAAAAATAAGGTTCAATAAATAAGCACTTTGCTGCTTTTGTATGGCTGAAATTGCTTGACATGATTACCAGCTCATATTCTTAACAGCTGGCATTGTTATACCTTGAATCCACTGCCAAAAGCAACAGCAAGCCATTTCCTTAAATTCCCTTCTAAATCATTTGTCTTGTCATCGTTTAATAATTGATACTGTGAGCTAGTTAATGCCAGTTTAGTAGAACTTTCACTGCTCTTTATCAGGTTATATAAAATATTTATGCAACTTAAAATACCCCAGATAATAAAACATTTCAGTCAACAATGCCTGTGGCTAAAGAATTTCTAATGCTCATGAAAGTCAGTGTTAATGTTGAGGTTCCTTAGGACTAGAGAACCGTGTATATATTATTATTCCTGGTTACTTAATGTAAATGTGGAAGGTCTAATTGTAAGGGTTTTGCCTGTAAAAGAAAGGGAAGGGGAAAGAAAACCAAACACAACCTTAAAAGTGGACACAAATTATAGACTGGCCACTCCTGGGCAATCTTAGCATAGTGTGCTTTTAATTTTTAAGACATTGGTGTCTCAAATCATTTCACTTGAGCAGCAAACCTTCCTTTGGAATGCAGTTCTGTAAAGGGTGCGTGTACAGTGAAAATTAAAGGCTTCTTTAGAGGTAATGATGAGATAGCAAAACAATATTTGAGATAATCAGTAGGTGTGCCAGGCTCTAGTCTGCAGTGGCATGGGCTTCAGCAGCTGAGTGCTGGAGATGCTCAGGTTCATGTCTGCAGTCCTCAATGAAGCTTCTCCTGCCCAGGTGCTGCAGCTGCTGGGTCAGGTTCACTCCTTGCGCCTGTGTGGGCTGCACTCACACCTCCCAAATGCTGCATGGACCTGTCTCAGTGTCAGAAGTTTTGGTCTAGAAATTGTCCTTGTATTTCTAAGGTTTACTTTGTGTTCCACACTCAGTGAGGCCCTTTTAGATAGTTTTTGTTTTTTTCACCTGCTTTGGCTGACTAAGTTAATCTTTACGTGTTTTGTCTCCTAAGGTCATGATTTCAGGCTTTAGAATTTTCAGATTTTTATTTTCCACATATTTATTGAATTGCTTCACATGCTTGAAGGGTAGAAGAGATGTAAGTTAGAAATCATCACCTGAATCATCAGCTCTTTCTCAAATATTTTTTGGCTTTTCTTTTTTACAACTGTAGAGATCTTCAAGAAGGATCAGGTTTTGTGACACAATGTCAATTTGATTGACTTTTTTAAAAGATCAAATGTAGACCAAAAGCAGCTGGTGTGAGAGAATGGATGCAGTCAGCAAAGTTGGTATTATTTTGAAGGGAGAAAACATAAAGTGTTCTAAATTGATTCTTTTTCACTTGTTCAGAAAAGTAAATACAGACATTGTGATGCAAATGATCTAAATATGTCTATTTTAAAAAGTTCTTTGCATAAAGGGAATTAGACTACATAGTGTAGTCAATATCCAAATTAAAATATACTCTTGTCTCACTTCTTCATTTTTGCTTATTCATGGTGTAAGAATTGTTTTCAAGTTTTACAGTAATAAGTTTGGTTCTCTTCAGAATTCAATGCCTAATCAATAACCAAAGGCTATTGTTACTGTGTTTTAGGGCATGGTACCATTTGTGTTTGTAGGAACCAAGGATAGCATCACTAATGCAACTGTTCTTCTGGATTATCATCTTAATTATTTAAAGGTGAGACTAATGATGCTGCTCTACCACTGATTTTTTTTCTCTCAATACTTAGGATGGCAACAGTGTGATGATGATAAACTGTTCAGGTCCTGAGGCTGCTGAAAAATTAGTATTGTAACAGGTTTTCTGTCTAAGAATGAAATGTTTTTGAAAGAATAATTTGTCTGAAGAATGGGATGACAACTTTTTTCAGGATGCAAATTACAAAAGAGTAAGCAAATAAAAAATATCTGTCAAAATCTGCTGCCAACTTGTATATATATGAGAGTAGTCAGTCCTTCATGCAACTGTAGAGCAAACAGTCTTCCAAGCAGAATCTTGAAAAAAGTGGACTTTTTTTTTAATGTGAAAATGCTAAACTACTTTTTCTGTAATGAATTGACATTTCATGCCTGAGTAGGTTTTGTAGGCAACTCAGCTTTATATGTTGTGTTTGCCTTTTGGCTCCATAACTTCCCCATGAAGTGTGAAGAGTGCTTTGTTGTATAGGGCGTAAAAAATACCCCACATTGTTGCTTATAGTTACTTTTGCCTGTGGTGGTTGTGGCCAGGTGCCCAATTTTCGATTTCAGGGCCAGATCTAACAGTAGGGACAGCTTTGAGTTCATTTAATTAAATAAAGTCCTGCATCTCTTTTGAAACCTTCAGACCATTCATGATTTGATACATGTCCAGTCAGTGCAGTAGCTATCAGTGAATCTTTTAGAATGCTAAAATTTCTATACATTGTTAAACATTCCAGTACAGGTAATCAAAGAAGTCAGGAGAAGAAACAACTTTTATTTTCTTACCAACTCAGTCACTTTACCTTTTAATCCTGCTTTTGTCAGTGTTCTGGAGCAGAGGTATGGCAGCTCTGCACCTGTTACAAGGCAGAGGCAGAGAAGGACCAGGTGAAAACTGATACTAAAAGTCAAGTTAATTTTTTGCATGCTCACTATGATTTGAAAACATATTTCTGGTTTAAAGTTCTTTGACTGCCTAAAATGTGTACTTGCATGTGAGTCAGTACTTAAATGGGTACTGACATGGTAGTGGAGAGTGTTTAATAGCCCAGCAATTTTATTTTAGATTGATCAGTTCATCATTAACTATGGTCACTTTGTCTTAGTGCTCTCCAGCCTTCCTGCCCAGAAGGTCACAAAGAAGTGTTCATCAGTCTATGTGATAACTACTGGATAGATTCTTACCTCGAAGGTTTTATCTTGGCCTTCTCATGCCATTAAACATAAACACACAAAATGTTATCTTAAGTAGCCTGTTGCCCTATGGTTCAGAATATCCTCCAGTTCGCTGACAAGAAGCAGGAAGGGCTTGTTCGTCTAAGATTTTCATGTTTTTATGCCTCTAGGCAAAGATTATTAAGGAAACTTTTTGTAAAAGATACATAATAGTGCATCAACATCAAACGTACTATATCAGCTCAGAGCCATGAATTTCTCTGTAAAAAGAAGAAAGCAGACTTGGCTAGAATGACTGAAGTGAATTTTCAGCATCTTGAGAGGAAAGACTTATACCAGGATTCACAGCCCCAGACTGCAGGAAGGTGGACTTCGGCCTGTTCAGGGATCTGCTAGGAAGAATCTCATAGGATACATTCCTGGAAGGAAGACAGGTTTGGAAGAGCTGGCTCTTAAAGCACACCTTCTCCGAGCTCAGGAATAGTCCATCTTGATATGCAGGTGTTCACACAAAAGTAACAGTAGCCCTGTTCAGTAGCAGGGATCAACAAGGAACCTGTGGCTAAATTAATATAGAAAAAACCTGGAAACAAGGAATAAAGTAAGGACAGGTGACTCAGATGGAGTATAAAAACATAATTTGAGTGGGCAGGGATGAGTTTGGAAAGCTGAAGTCCATCAGGAGTTGATATGGCAAGGGATGTGAAGGGAAACAGGACGGGCTTCTGCAGGTATATTGGCAGCAAAAGGAATACTGAAGAAAATACAGGCCTGCTGCTGGATGGGGGGAACTTGCTCACAAGCAGGAAGGAGGGGTTCTGAATGTCATCCTCAGTTTTGGTTTTTTTATTTATAAGATTTGTCCTAAGGAACACCAACCCCCTGATATCAATGGGAGAGTCTGGAGCAAGAAGTCTTAGTCTTCCTAAAGGAAGATTGAGTTAGGGAAAATCTCAAGGGGGCAAGAAGAGACATACACCAAGTCACTGAGGGAGTGCATTCCTGAGTACCAAAGCATCTTGGCAAAGTTCTAGCTGAACTAGGTGACCTGCAGAGGGTGCAGTGTCAGAATGAAATTTCTATCAATAGATTTCTCCCCAATTTAAGAAAAAGAAAAGGGGATTGCCACTCTGATGTGAGCTAGATAACATCTGAAACTGGCAAAGGTACTGCATGAATATGCATTACTGCATCTCTTTTACCTAATTGAGTATGGTGAGTGAGGGTGCTGTGTGCTGATGCCTCTGTGCCTGAGTTACAGCACTTTGCTCTCTAACCTTTTATGCTTCCTCCCATTCCTCATACTGTTCATTATCATGATGTAGGGTTTAACAGCAGAGTGCCTTTTAATGAAACAATACTGTTACATCAGGATTGTTTAATAACTTTGATATTTGTTACGTGCAGCAGTGTAAAGAGCTTGTGTTCCAATCTGAGTGCTTTTTCTTGATGCATGCTTTAAACAAATCTAAACTTGTCAACTGTGCCACAGGAAGAATTGTGTTGGTAGCACACAGATTGGAACATTAGAAAGTCTTTCTGTTAAACAAGTTATTCTCAAAGCTGAGTTGCAGTTTGAGTATTCAATAGATGATCAGTTGTAATATTTCAGTGTTTTTTGTTTCTGAGACCTGCATGTGTGCACATGCAGATGGTTAAATAGTGGTTGTGCATGACTTGCTGGGTTTGTGTTTGCACAGGAAGTGGACCAGCTGCGTTTGGAAAGATTGCAAATTGATGAGCAACTGCGACAGATCGGAGCCACTTCCAGGCCCCCCCCGAACCGTACGGACAAGGACAAGGGGTACATGAGCGAGGAAGGGCCGGGCCTCGGCCGCGGCAGCCGCCCCTACAGAAACCGCGGGCACAGCCGGCGCGGGCCGGGCTATGCTTCAGGTAGGGACCTCCAGGGACACTGGCACTTCTCACAGTGCCCTGCTGCTCTCGTGACTTCTTGGAAAAGGCTGGACTTAGAGCTGTTGAAAATGCAGTTAATATTTGAGTATTAATATTTAAAGATTATATTGAGCTTTGTGCTGTAAGAAAGTACTTACTTACTTGGAAGTGTAGTGTTTTCCTGCAATCTACACTGATTTCCATACAGTTCCTGCTTCTTACAGCATGCTTCTGTCTTCTACATTATGGAGCATATCTGGTTATTCCCTAACTCCTTGGGGCAAAGATCGTTATTTTATCTATATTTTGAACAATTCCTGACAATAAAGTCTCAGTTTTCATTTAAGCCTATGTGAGGCTATCCTAATATAAATATTTATAGGTGAAAATACTGTGTAGCTCAATTTACAGAAAAGCTATTTTCTTCATATTAAATTGAACTTTTATGTTTTTTACTAGAAGACCATAGTCACCAAAATAGTGTGTTACTCTTTGAAACCTTGGATAATTCATTAATGAATAGTATTCCAGATTGTGCTTCTTCAGAGCAATCCATTACTTCATTATCCATAATGTAGGTCATCTAGTATTTGTCCTGACTGAAAGGCCTGTAGTATGAGTTTTGTAAGAAAATCTTAGCTTACATTCTGCAGAATACAAAATTAATGTTTTTGTGGTGTTTACTATTTTTAGAAGATGTGAACTCACCTTGCTAATGATACGGGTTATGGGGGGAAAAATGGGGAAAGAGCCAGCTTTTGTCAATAAAGGTGATGTGTTAATTGTAAAAATTGCAATGGCCATCTATTTGATTTGATACATTTGTAGCATTTTGACTTTGTTCTCTGCTTTTGTAGTCTGTTACAGGCTGTTTCGTGATGGAATTTTTTTCTTTTCATAGATGAGTTGCAGTGATGAGAGGAGACAGGACAGGTTATATTCAGAACTTTCAGTTGTAGAAATATGAAGGAGTCTAGTCTATTACACTTGTTTTACTAGACTTTTATTACATTTTTATAGTATGATCAGTAATCTGTGGATACACTGATAACACCAATTTTAAGCATGTGGCACACTTAATTATTTAGCCTTAAACACACAACTAACTTTTATTATTCTGTCTTGAATTTTGAAGAAGTAATATATATTGTGCAACTTTCTGTATTATGTATGTTATAGAGGTTGGGAGGCAAAATCATCCCAAAACTGTCTATTAACAAAAAAAAAGAAGAAAACATTTAAATATATACATTTTACCTTCTACTATAGTAATTTCATATTAAGCTACACTGGCGTGTTTGGATTTTTTTCATCCTCTTGATAGGAACTAATTCTGAAGCATCAAATGCTTCTGAAACAGAGTCTGATCACAGAGACGAGCTGAGCGATTGGTCGGCGGCCCCGGCAGAGGAGGAGCGGGACAATTACCTGCGCAGGGGGGACGGGCGGAGGCGCGGCGGCGGCGCCCGAGGCCAAGGCGGGAGGGGGCGCGGAGGATTCAAAGGTAAACCCGGGCTCCTTTGTAAACTGCTCGCTCTGGGAATCCTAAAGCAAACTCACTTCTGCCACCTGCTCCTTTTCTCATCTGCTCCAACTCCCCACCTGGTGGCCTTTCCTAACTTCTTTTTGTCAATCTTATAAATAGAATATTTTGTTTCAGATGTGTTGAACATTGAGCAGAGGGGAATAATTCTTTTTGACCTACTTGATTTTTGTGGGAGTTTTCTTCATCGTTTGTTTTCCTAAAATGCTTCTTGGCTCAAGTTTGTGGCCTGTGCCATCACACATGGACATAAGGAATCAAATTCTAATTTGTCAATAGATACAGAAAAATTTTTAAAATCTGCATCACTCATTCAGCTGTCCATACTCACGTCTTCTTGTATTTGATTTCCATGGAACAGGATAATATTGTAATTTATGTAGTTTATCAATGGAAAGGACCAGGCAAAAGGAAGATGGGAGAACTTTAAAAAGTTTAATATATATACTTGAACATAGGAAGTTTCATTACATTTATTTGTTAAAGTATTTTATTCTGCAGTTCTGCTTATTTCTGGAAATGTTTTTTTCAAAGTATGGGTGCTGCTTAGTAAGACTTTTTTGTGAGAAGGTAATGTATAATTTAGGAAGCTTATAAGCCATTGAAAAATGTGAAGGTATTAAACACTGCTGTGTACCTTTCTTCTGTGGTTAATCATTTTGAGAAGTGGGGTTTTTTTTCAGTCAGTAGTCAATCTTTTTTAAACTGTAATGGTTCTATAAGCACTAAGATTTTGTCTGCATTATCACCTGAGAACATTTTCTTTAGTGATTCCTGGCCCATAGTTTAAGAACTGTTGTTATATGTTAGTAATATTTGTTCATGAGACAGAAAATTCTGTCTTGTGTAAAATTTAAGTGGCAGAAGATCACATCTTTGTTGAACAGCTTAGTTGATGAATTCTTCTTGCAGGCAATGATGAACAGTCGCGAACAGATAACCGTCAGCGTAACTCAAGAGAGGCAAAAGGGAGGACAGCAGACGGGTCTCTTGAGGTAACCCTTCTCATATGGGCAGGCTGTGCTGTTAAAATTGCATTGTGTCATATAGTAACAGTACAGTCTTCGAGGTTGCATGTGACACAGTAGCCTTGTGTTTTTTGACTCTCTAATCACGTGTGCAGAAGTTATGTTACAAAATGACACAGATGCTCAGGACTCTAAATATATCAAGCTGTGTAAAGATGCAATTTTGTGATGGCGTTTAGCTCTGTCTGGTGAAAAACTGATGACAAGTCCTAAGGATTTACTAACCTAACTAGCTTGATTTCAGTCTCTGTTCTTACTAGTGGTTTGGTTTTAGCTTTTATTTCTTGCTGTGTTGTGTGTTACTGTCTATCTTCTACATACCTGAGGGAGGAAAATCCTAAACACTATATAAAGAGGGTGTGTTGTAGCCAGAATCCTCAGAGTAAAAAAGATTAAATCTCAGAAGCTACCTTCACTACTAATTGAAACATTTGCAATTGAAGGCTATTCAGTCTAGAAAGTAAGTTACAAATTCACATCAAGTAACTTTTCAAGTAACAGATTTTAAATATCTTGTAACATTGAAAATTTTTAAGCTTTTTATAAAGATACTTCTACGTTTTTTTCAAATGTTTTGTTTCATTAAGTTGTCAAGCTGATACCTTATGTATATATATGTTAAGTTTCCCCACATGGAAGCTGTCCTTGCTGTTAATGGTAGCTTGCAAACCTTCTACCATCTCTTACCACATAGGATGAGTTAAGCTGGGAGGAAGAAACAAAGAGCAGCTGCAAGCTGCTGCCTCTGCATGTGTTACCAGGAGTCAGGGTTCCAAGGGGACCTTGAGATGACTTTTGACTTGGTTTCAAGAAAGGGACAAAATGGAACAAGTGACCAGATGCTTAGTTTTTGAAATGGGAGTGCTGAACTTAAAGGTGTAGTAATTAAATAGACATCTGAAATGCAAACAATTAACTTGGCAAAACAAAAATAAATAATAGCCTATGAGTTTGATAATTAATTAGTAATTACCTTTACAAAGTTTGAAGTAGGCAGGAAATGTGAGGAAATGTGGTGCTGAAAAAAAAACCATAAGGCACTTAAATTATGGCAGGTTTTATCCATTGGTCCAGGATTTGGATGCAGTGACATGCTTACAAGAAAATAAGTACTTTCAAGTTGTTCAAATCTGGCTGATCAAGTTGTAAAAATCATTTTACATATCAAGGAATAAGCATTTGCCCCCTTTGCAAGCATAAAAATTCGCTTTCAACATGCTCTCTTGAAATTTTTTATGACCGCTTAAAAAGGCTGCAGAAGTTTTTTGGACGTATCAAATCTTTTTTTTTTTTTTCAGATTCAAAAAAGGTCTGAGTAGATTTTTTTGAGATTCAAAAAAACTGCTATGAATTGACACTATGTCTTTTGGGGGCTTTTTGCATACAAAGAGTAGGAAGTGGAATTATTAGAAGTTGAAATAATGTTTCAGAGATCTATCTTAATTCAACTCTTTTGTGCACAAACAAATCAGAAATTTTTCTTTTAGCTGCAAAGGCTAGGTAGATGGGAGAGGATTTTTTGGCTCACAGGTATGTGGCATTTTTGAACAGAAAGGAATTCACACCCTCCCCTGCAGCTGGATACATTTAACAAAGCCACGAGGGGCTGGCACTATTGGCTGCTCCCAGACAGCCAAGGCAGAGAGCCCAGGGGTTGAGGAAAGGAGGAGAATGCTGTATATAACTGTGAATTGTTCCAGATCAGAATTGACTGCAATAATGAAAGGAGTGTCCACACTAAAACATTACAGAATACCTCGAGCGAAGGCAGCCGGCTGCGCGCGGGCAAGGAGCGGAACCCGAAGAAGGAGAAGACGGACAGCGCAGACGTTCAACAGCCGCTGGTGAACGGAGTCCCCTAAACTGCATAACTCTGAAGTCATATTTCCTATACTGTTTCAGTAATTCCTATTCCATGTTAGAGAAACTTGTTAGGCCAAAGACAAATAGTAGGCAAGATGGCGCAGGGCATGAAATGAACATATGTTCTCTGTTAGCCTTTTTTAACATCAACAGTATGCAGTTGTTTTCAGAATAAGAAGTTATTCAAATATTTGCATAAAAATACCTGAACTTCTGAAAATCGCTTCCAAGTACATATTGCAGTTCAAACAATGAAAGATTCTTTTTTGTTTGTTTTAAAAATACTGAGCTGTGCATTGGTAAACTTTCTGTTCAGTTGTACCATTTTAACACATCGGGTCAAATTCACTGCTCAATTTCAATTTTCAGAATAAATAGTGTTTGCAGTAATCAAATTGGCTTCTGTTTTCAATCTAACTTACCAGTTCTTCATGAAATGCTATGTCGTTTTATGTCCTGTGTCAGTTCATTCTGGTCCGCCTTTTTCAATATTTTGGTGGACCCTGAAATCTGTGTGATGTAACAATTGTCATTTTCATTAGCAAAAAAGTTGTATGATCTGTGCCTTTTTTATATCTTGGCAGGTAGGAATATTATATTTGGATGCAGAAATCAGGGAAGATGAGTTGGTAACACTAAATGTAAAATATATGTAGCAATCCTTGTCAGACGTTAGTACTTTATAGACAAGTGCATGCTTTCCATAATTTTTTCCTTACATAAACATTCAGTTAGGCAGTTATAAGAATAGGAAATTTATTTTGCACTGAAGATTTGGCAAATAGTGTTATTGAAAAAGGGGTGTAATTTTTTTCTTTGTAGGCAGTACAGAAGCTTTTTTTTTAAAAAAAAAAAACTAAAAAAAAAAATCTTTCCATTGTGGAAAACTAAAAAACTCATTGTTACTGAAGGAACAAGTGTAACATGTTCACAAGCTAGTAATGGGTGCCTGCTGTTTGGCCAGATGACCAGCCTAAAGCATTGATGGTTTTCATCCTCCCAAAATTTATGAATTGCTTATTTTAATTTGGGGGCTATTTCAGGAGAGGTAAGAAGAAAGTCACCACATGTCATGCCCTGACAACTACAGATACAGTAGTCAAAAATATTGAAGGTGAAATAAAAGTTCTTCATATTTTGAGCTGCAAGGTCCTAATTACCAGCCAATATGAAGGTGTCACAGAATTTGATCCAAAGTACAGCTGTACACCAGGGAAGGATGGGAAGTTGTGAGAGGAGCTGTGCTTTCTTTCATTTCTGATCACACGTTAAACTTACTGGGCACAACTGCATAAGGACCTTCATTTTAGTCCATTTTTGTTCAAATTACTCCAGAAGGAGAGCCACTGTTTATGTACAGAATTGTATAAACTTGACCTTGCCTCTGATGTATTTTGTGAGTTTTGTTTCTTTGCTTTCTTCATTCTTTTTTTTTCCTTGCATACAGGTGAGCATACTAAAACTGGCAACGAACTGCACATGATTTAACAAATATAAAAATGTCTTAAAAAGTATTGCCAAACATTAATGTTGATTTCTAGTTATTTATTTTGGGAATGTATAGTATTTGAAAACAGAAATTGGTACCTTGCACACATCATCTGTAAGCTGTTTGGTTTAAAATACTGTAGATAATTAACCAAGGTAGACTGACCTTGTAATGTAACTGCTCTTGGGCAATATTCTCTGTACATATTAGCTACAACAGATTGGATTTTATGTTGACATTTGTTTGGTTATAGTGCAATATATTTTGTATGCAAGCAGTTTCAATAAAGTTTGATCTTCCTCTGCTAACTGATGTTGATGCAATCCTTATGAATGATTGCTTTAAAAAATCTCAGCTGACAGAAAGTAGGAAGTATTTCTTTGTTTAGACTTTAACTGTAGCCATTGTTTATTTACACATTTTAGAAAAGTCTCAAATACTACCAGATTTCAAAAACACAGCACAAAATGCTCAAGACACAGTCTCCTCATGGAGTGGTACAGTACCTGTTGAGTGGTCACACTTCATGCACTCATTTCTCACATTCAGTGGTTGAGTTCACTAAGGTGCTAACCCAGGTAAATGTGAAATTCCTAAACCACAGTCTAATTGGCTGCATTCCATTTCCAAGTGGGTTTTGGGCTTATGACCTTTTTCAGTATTTGTGTGTTTAACATATATCCTTTTCAGTTCATATTCCAGTGATTTTAAATGTTATTAAATTTCAACAAATTAACCTGTGAATCTAAATGTACACTTTTATTTTGAAAAGTCATGTTGTTACAAAACTTGAAAGTGCAACAAATGTCTGATGCTTGAGTTCAGGTCCGTCCTATTGGTAACTATTATAAAGTATGGTCTAATGAATTAAAATTATTTTTAAAATAAAGTTTTTTGAAAGAGTGAGAGGTATTTGTGAATCATGCCAAAGTCTAAGTTCAGTAAGGTTAAGCTCAAAGCATGTGAATTAACAAATGCTTAAAAAAATACAAAGTTTGTGTTTCTGTTGTTTACTGAATGAATTTTTGTTAATGATGGGGTGGGGAGTTAAGATTTTCAGAGTTGTTATTAAAACTTTGTCAAGGAAAAAAATCTCTTTATTCAGCTTTTTTTAAGCAGATAAAAATCTCTTTATGAGCACTCATGAGTTCAAGAAGATACTAGGTTTAGTTTCATAAATACAGAAGTTATTTGAATCAGTTACTGATGAGCCTTTTCAGCCCTTCTTTGTCCCTAATATCAAATACTGTGTACCATGTCCAGGAAGGACATTGAGTGCTGTGAGTATGGGACTGAGTGTAGACCCTGCTTCTTCCTACAAGCACTTACTGGGAAAGGCAGCTTATTTTCCTAACTGCAGTATGTTTCCCTGCAAAACCCTTCAATATTGACTGTTAAAAGAGAAAAACTTCAGCTTCCAGTGAGCATTGCTCAGTCATTTCAGGAGTCCTGCTGTACAGTTCTGCTAAGTTCTCTGCTAATCTGCAAGGGAAGATGGGTGTCAAATATTTTTATGCTGTGTATTGTTAAAGGTTTTGTCTGTTTCCAGAAGCAGCAAGACTTGCAGTGGAATACCTTTGTTAAGGAGTGGGGGAGATGAGATGTCTTGCTGGTTCTGATGGCTACTTCAAAGAATGTTTTAAAAACTGACAAGGCTGAGCTTGTTGTTTTCACAGTAGTGTGTACTAAGCTTGTTCCTCATTCACTTGATCTTGACATATTTTCATCCTAAAAGATGCTACTCAGAGAGTCTTTTCCAGACATTCACACCCATGAAAATTGAGGTGACTAGGGACATTTGCACTAAGGTATTAAGGCAGCTTAATATATGTTAGGAAAAGTGAGGTTAGACCTCCTGAGCTTACTGTTTTGAATAGATTCAAATTTGATCACAAGGTTCTCCTTGTCAGAGGTTCATTAGAGTTAGGGGCAATGTGGGTTTCACATCATATTTTTACGCTGTGATTTACAGAAACTACGCTTTACTCTGGCAGTGTGAGTCTTTGACAAAGGACTGGATCTTTTGCCTGCATCAGGGAATGAATCTGGTTTTCTACAATTTTTTTAAAATGCATTGCACATCTGTCACTTGTGCTTTCACAGTTAGGAAGGTCATTCATCTCAGTTTGTTAGAAATAATTGCTGTTAAACCCAGATGAGTCAGTTTGCCATAATTACTCTTTTTTTTACATTGTTTAAAAATTACTTTACAATAGACTTTAAAGCAGTATCTTTTGTGTGCTCTGAGTACTGTATGGAATTGGATTATAAGAAAGAGCAACAATCATCGGTAATTTTGTGTATCTACTGAAAATTCAGTAGGAGAATATATTTACTTACGGTTTTGCACTGCATTTAGGAAACTGGTTTCCAATAAAAGCAGTTAATTTAAAGCAAAAAAATGATCACATGGATGTAGTCTATAAATGCTAAGAACTTGACTGTTGCAGAAATGTTATAACAAACATTAGGTGTGGTTTGGGGTTTGGATGTGCTTTTTTTTGCCTGTTGCACTCAGGCAGAGCCTCAGGTGTAGACTACAGCTACAGCAAGGGAAATCATCACTCTTACATGCAGTAAAATCAAGTGTTCTGTTTAAAGTGGAGGAGCAATTTTCTGTGATTCTTAGCAGTCTGAAATGTCCCATGTCAGAAATCCATCACACTGTCTGGAGTGTTGCATGAGGTAAATCAGCATGGAAAATCTCACTTTCATGTAAATTATATGCTTCAGAAAAGGAAGGCTTGGGGATTGGACATTTCCAAGTTTCTCCTTACTGGAGCTGCTGAGAGTGGCTGAGTCTAGTCTGGGTATAGTGTGAAACAATGAAACTGAGGATAGTGTGTATTGTTGCTTATTTTAGCAAGCTAGTGCTGCATACAAATGAGGTTAAAGGGACCCACCCTTAATTTTGCAATTAGCTGAAATGAGGGAAAAAAACCCATGAATATATGTTTTTTCAGGTTCAGTTATCAGTTCAGATGGCTGTTGTAGCAATCTGCAACTGCTTTAGGCAGCTCAACTGTTAGGGGAAATGCCGATTTGATGGCATCTTCATTTACTTTAGGCTTCTGTATATTTTAAAAACACTTCTCCCACTCTATTCAGAGCCTTTCCTTAATAAAAGGAATGGAAGTGGTAGAATCCTAGAATGGTCTGGGTCGGAAGGGACCTTAAAAATCATCTAATTTGAACCTCTGCCTTGAGCAGGAACCTTCCTGTAGACCAAGTTGCCCAGAGCTCCATCCAGGCTGGCCTAGAATGCTTCCAGGCACGGGGCATCTACAGCTTCTCTGGGCAACCTGTGCCAGGGCCTAACGACCCTCATTGTAAAAACTTCAACTTTATATCTAGTCTGATTGAAACCTCTTTTTGTTGAAAACTCTTTGTCCTATTGGACAGGTCCTGCTAAAACCATCTTCCCCATTTTTCTTGTGTAGCCTCTTTAGGTACTGGGAAGGGCTCTAATGTGTCCCCAGAGCCTTCTGCAGGCTGAACCACCCCAGGTTTCTCAGCTTGTCTTCAGAGCAGAGCTGTTCCAGGCCTCTGGTCACCTTCATGACCCTCTGGACAAGCTTGAAAAGGTCCATGTCCTTCATATGAGGGCAATTTGTGGTTTAACTCAGCCAGCAGCACCAGGTAGCTGCTCACTCACTCACTCAGTGCCCTCTTCCCCCTCCACCCTCCCAGTGGGGATGGGAATCAGGGGAAACAAGAGTAAAAATCATGGGTTGATACAAGAATAGTTTAATAATTGAAAGCTAATAGAATACAATAATAATAATTGTGATAAAAAGGAGCGAGAGAGGAGCAAGAGCTGCACAGTACCATTGCTCAATACACTGACCAATGCCCAGCCCATCCCTGGGCAGTGTTTGGTGTCTCTGTGCCAGCTCCTGCAGTTTACATCCTGAGCATGATGTGCCATGGTGTGGAACATCCCTTTAGCCAGTCCAGCTCAGCTGTCCTGGCCATGCTCCCTCCTGGTTTCTGGTGCACCTTCTCCCTGCCAGAGCTTGGGAACTTAAAAGTCCTTGCTTGAGAGCAAGAACTGCTTAGCAACAGCTAAACATCAGTGTGTTATCAGCATTATTCTCATCCTAAATCCAAGGCACAGCACTGTGGTAGCTACAAAGAAGAAAATTTAACTGTATCGCAGCTGAGCTCAGGCCATCTCCAGAGCTGCTTGCAGTACACCAGGTGGAGCCTCAAGATGAGGGAGTAGAGGGACAGAATCACCTCCCTTGGCCTGCTGGCCATGTTCCCTTTGATGCAGCCCAGGATGTGATTGGCTTTCCAAGTCTAAGAAAGATGCATGTCCAATTTGTGCTTCAAGTGTGCAAATATTTGGTGAAGCAATACCTAATTAATTCACCTTTCATGAGTTAGTGAAAAGCTCTAATTTAAGCGTTCTAACTGAACTTTTTGATTTGAGAGGAGTGTATTTTGATCTCTTACCTGTTACCTGGTCTGCTCAATGAGGTGATTTTCTGTATTGTACACTGGAGTGTGACTGGTAAGAGCATGAACTTGTTTTTAACTTGGTGAATTAGAAGACTTGATGACTTGAAGACTTGATGACTCCAACAGTCTCAGCAGGGGCCAATTTCTCCCAAAACACACTGAGCTTTTTCTGGCCCCTCTGTTGCTCCATCCTGTTCCGTGCACCTGCACTGAGGTGGTGACTGTGATGTGCTTTGGTTCCACGGTTGTCAGGGCAGTCTGCGCTTGCTGCACCCTGGGGAGCTGCTCATGCCCTGCTCCAGCAGGGCTGGAGGAGACAGCAAAAGAAGTAAGTAATGGCAAGAAAAAGAAGTTTATCTTGTTTTCCTTCTCCCTTGTTTTCCCAATTCGTCATGAATGGTACTGAATTTCAATTAGTATCTTGGAAAACATGATTCCTGTCCTCTTAAGAAATAATTTCACATTGCCAAAGTAATTTCTCCATGGGATAGAACATGTTTGTGTGTTCCTCTATAGCACAGGCACTTCCAAGGGCAGGGAAGCTTTCGTCACTGAGCAGGAGTGCATAAAGAGCTGACCTTTCAAAGGGCAATATCCATGTGAAATGCAGTCAGTCTTTTCCCTGTATAGCACTTCAGAAAATGGGGTTCTCCCCTCTTCAGTACTAACAAATTATCTCTAGGTTTAAGCTGTCTTTAGAACTAAGTGCTAATAATTGAAAAAAAGCTCTTTTTAGGTTAAAACTGGAGGGGCGGGCAAAATGAAATACAGCATCTGGCAAAGCAGTCATCAGGGGCTGCTTGCAGGTACAAAACCCAGCTTAAACCTGCTGTTAAATTACTATGAATCACATGGGGATTTCTGAAAGTGTTATCGTCCATAATACCATTTTGAACCACCTTTTAAAAATGTTATCCAAAGCTCTTCATGTACTCCCAATAGTGAAAAGAGTGAAGGATTCCGTGAGCTAAACTTGAATTCAGTTTTAAGCTTTCAAAATTTATTCATTCTTCATTCTTGATTCTGTTCATTGAAGTCAGATTAAAATTTTTAGCTAAAAAATTACCTTTTTAAGTGCCAGATGTCCAGCTCTGGGAAAAAATCTTCAGAAAGATAATTATTTGGCTAGTCTCTGTTAACAAGATGGCTTGCTTTAAACTCCTTTTAAATAAGTACTTTCTTCAAAAACATTTATTGCCAATGTATACACACATATTTTCAATAGGTTTTGTCCTCTTTCTTGAAGAAAAGGCAGTCCTGCTGTGTGCAGCAATCAACTATCAGTTCTGTTCTAATCCATAAATATGAAGTTAAGATCAAAAATTTGTTTTATGCAGGACCCTATGCCTATTGCTGCTCTTGGTTTTATTACAGTAATGCTGCCCTTTGGCACACATCAAGCGTGGGTCTTCATGGTCCTGCTCCTGCTTTGTAGCGTCCATTCACGTGAGTATTGCAGGGACAAAAACATTCTCAAAGAAGCAAGAACTTTTACTAGCAAGCAGGTTGCTTGTCTTGGGAATGATTGGAAAATACTGAGGAATAGTACAAGCAATTACTTCAGATTGGATTGATCCATTCTGAGACTTAAATAGAGCAAAATATTTTATTTCCTGCAACTGTAGTTCCCATTTCACTCTGTTCATCTATACAAGAAATACGTATTGCTGGTTTCCTCCCTGTCAGTGCAACTTGCTTTTATTTTTAAGTTGATAATAATTTTTTCTTTTTTTCCCCAATTATAGATTCTTTTTTTCCAGTATACTATTAAAGGTGTTCTTATAGTCTGGTGAGAATTGATGTATTTGCTTATTACAGCAGATGACTCCAAGTAATTAGAATGGGTTTTGTCTGATTACTTGCACTAACAGAAGTTAAGTTTGGTCATCTAACATGTATAAAGGATACATCCAAACACGTTTGCATTTGATCCTTAATGCATTGAGAAACCAGACCTCAGAGCCCTTTCAGCTGTTGGTGAAAGGCTGGCAGTTGTTGTGTCATTGTAAAAGGCTTCAAGAGTGGGTGTGAACTCTAACATAGATATAAATATGTAAGTACAGCAATGGCCATTAAACCTGTGGAAATGGCTTGTGTCTCTTTCAACCCTCACATGTGAGAGTAATGTGTAGGGCTGCCATGGTTTTCAGATAATTCTGACCAAACTGTATGTTGGAAACCTCATTTTATGAACATCCCATTAAATCATTACAAAGTCGTCAAAATTTTCTGTTCTGTCTTGTTTACTGGCAGGGACAGGGACTCCATGACATAACTGTCAGTGTGAGCTTTGGTGGTCACGTTTCTGTTGCATGATAATTTCAGATTATCTGTTTTGACAGTCCCTTCAATGCTCTCTACTCCATTTTTTTTTTTCCCAAGGGAGTTTTGTATCACACAGAAGAGGTAAGTTGTGCCCCAGGACAAGTAACTTCCTAATTCCCTAATTTATGCTCCCGATGCTGTTAGCTGAAGAGTTATCCAAAAGACTGAAGTTGTTCTATACCTTAGGTTTTGGTTAGGCTGTGATCTCACTTCTGTCACAAGGACTCTAACACCACAAAATGGCTTTCAGCAAACTCCATCACTGAAAGTTATTAAAGTGGTGATGGTGTAAGTTTCTCTCACAGAGAGAAAAAAGGCAGGCAGGTGGGAACACCGGGTCTCTTTTTCCCCTCATTGGGGAGTGGTTGATTGCCAGTGGAGTCCTACTGTGATTTGCACTTTTGGTGTAATGAAAAAGAGATGCAGGGAGGCAGCAAGGTTTACTGATCCCATATTTTTTTAGAATAGTGCAAATGAAAGGTGATTGGGAAGTCCCAGAGTAAGAAATCAGTAGATTTTGTGTAAACACTGCAGTACCTCTATATTTGGGGATGTTTTGCTCTTTACTATGCAACTGCAGCAGGTCACTCTCTGAAATAGAAAGCTGGGATAGATGCATGTTTGATTGTGTCTGATAAAGGTGCCTTTCACCATGTTTCTGTGTTTTAACTGGCATCTGATCTTTATCTAAAAAGCTGAAAGTTCTGCTTGTATGCATAAGAGAAATATAACTATGCATGCAGCAAAGCATTTTCATGTAACCTGCACCTCATAGGTGAGCAGCAGGCCTTTTTATCCTTGACAATTTCCACCTGAATGCACGCTTTAATTTAAATTTTACAGCTTTAGTTCTTTACTCATTGTGGTTCATGAAGCAATTTAAAGCAATATAAGTGAATACAACAGAAAGACATCTGTGCTTAACCTTGCTAGCCATCAGTAGTCACAGTTCCTGATGACTGTAAATGCCTTCCTAATGAGTGATAATCAGTATGAAAATGTCATTGCTTTAATTAATTACGGATAGTTCTGATGGTAATGAGCTAATCATTGTGAACTTTCAGTTCTTGCAGCACCGATTCAGTCTGGTTCAGAACAGAGTGTGGAGACACCCAGCAAACCTAACATGACAGTGAAAGGTGCATTCGAATCTTTCTTAAGCTTCTTCAGACCAATGAGTAAGTGTCACTTCAGCACTGCAGCATTGTTTCTCTCTTCCTTCCCACTTCTGCCTCACTTCCAGTCCACCCTCCCTCCCCTACCTGTCAGCATTTCATGTGTTTAAAACCCTCGGTCTAATACTGTAAAACTCACTAGAGCTCTTGAAAATAGGATTGCTAAGTGCCTCTTTGGGACAATCACAGATTGTTTGCATTGCCACCCTCCTGCAAAACCCTCCATCACCGGTGATGTGACTGTGCTGGAAATGCTGAAATTATGCTGAAAGTTTGGCATAGCATCCACCATGCCTAGCTTTGGTGTATCTCATCTGAACTAGTTTTCCAGTCTTCCCATGTGCCCATGGAGAGAAAAGAGAATTTGGCACAGCCTAAATGAGAGAAGGATTTTGTCCCACACTGGTGTCTCTCCCCCTTCCACTGGCTAAGGAAGGCTTCAAGCCTGTTAGATTACACTGATACACTCACCTTTGGAATGCTGAAGTTAAATTACAAGAATTACTACATTATTTCATAAAACTATTGAGATGGAAATTACAGTGCTAACTTGCTAATATCAAAAATCAAAATAATATGAGTACAAAAAAGATTTGTTATTTATAAAAACTGCCAGCCTGGTTCCATAACCAGACCACAGACCAACAGGAAGGAGAAGGAGAAATGCTGCTTTTCACTTGGTATGTTTCTGCATTAATATCAGTGTGCCTCACCACTATTGCTCACATGTAGCCCTAAGTAAACACAGAGGACTGGTGAAGATCCTGATCCCCCTTTAATAAACTGAATTTGGCTACCAGTAATGTCTCTGATAAATGTGAGACTGACAATACAGCCAGTCCTGGGGGAGTTGTTGGAACCAAATGATGCTTTGCAGCTGCTGTGTAACATAAGGGATGAGATATGATGTTTTATAGGAATTAATATACAGAGACATCTACTATTTATAACTATCTTACACATTTAAACCATTCCCACAGAGTATGTCATGATTATCAATAAATCTGCTATTAAATAGGAAATCTCAAAAATTGCTTAAATGTGTTGCTCATTAACTATATTGGATGTCGTGGGGGGTGGGTGTTTCCTAGCAGCTGATTTTCAGCTGCTTGTAGAAACAAATAAGTGCCAAACAGAGATGGTTAGTTGCAATATAGTCCTTCGGGATAAAAAAAGCCTTAAATTTCTGCTGGTTTTTAATTAGAAACAGAATAGTCAGAAAATTTAGTTTGTCTTTTTCATTTACTTTACAAACCTAAGTACAAAAAAGTGTCACAATGGTGTTTAGATTCAGCTTTGTAATAGATCCTTACAGAAACAAAGCAAATTACAAAATATTTTCTATGACATGATTTAGGTTTTCCGCTAATTTCAATATAAAAATTGGTTAGGTTTTGGGAAAGAACATACATGAACGTCAATGATATTGTTTAATGGCAGATTTAATTAATCAAAACATGCTAGAGACACCAAAGTGATGACTTCCTTCTGTTTCACATTGTTCACAGGATAGACATCTTACCCAATGTTGGATTTTTTTTTTTTCTTTTTAAAGCTTGCCGCCTCAGCAGTGAGCGAGTCTTAATTCCTTGTCCCATAGAAGGCCTGAACATGTCTGAATGCTCAAAAATTCACTGCTGTCCTTTCAAAATTGGCCAGGATGAGCAGTGCTACATGCCAGTGAGAGATGGTGAGTGTGCTGCTCTGGGCTGCTGCCTCAGAACAAACCCTGCTTCTGGCCACACGACACAGTTCTCCTTGTTGTTCCTACCTTTAGCTTTCCAGGACACCCCTCTCTTTAAAGTAACTGTGACCTTGCATGTATTTCTTCATTTATACTAATAAAGGAATCAATTAATTAATATAAAATTTTCTAAATACTGTCAAGCCCAGCACAAGCAAAGAACAAGTGCCATACAAATAAATATAGTCACATATGTCATTCCAAAGAATGAAGTAAAGGCTTTGTTTGTTGAAAGTGGAGGTTAATCCAAAGTAGTAACTCCATGAAAGTGCAGTGAAGAAAAAGTGAAGGAACTGGATGTATTTTACATGGTGAAGAGGAGGCTAATTGGTTGTTCTAGCTACTGAAGCCTGTTTAGAAGGGAAGTTACTAAGATGAGAGTCACAAATTCTTCCTGGAAGAATCAGATGATTTAACAAGTGGGAATTGCTACTAACTGATGTTTAAGGAAATTTAGCTCAGACATTAGGAGGGGAAAAGTTCATTGTTGCACTAGTGCACAACAAGAATGATACAAACACAGTTTCTCTCGATGTAGGGAAAAGACTAAGTTTTATTTACAGTTAATGTTATATAGAGTTTTGGGAACGACTGTGGATTGGAGGATGAGGTTACCACCTCTCCAACTACACTGGTCAATGAAAAGGTTTATCAAACTTTCTCTGCGCAGGAAAAAGGAATGAAAAACAAAAAGTCAGCTAGTAAAACGTGTTATGTTTAAATGAATTAGCATGAGAAACTCCTTTACAGAAATGAAAACATCAGAAGGCTGAAAAATTGGGGTGACAGTTCATCAGAAAGGGGATGGAGTCCCCAGCCTTGGAGGTTTTCAAGACTTGGATATAACAGGACACAACTCACTTGATCTCATATTGGTAGTAGCCTTGCTTCAAGAGGAAGATTCATCTATGTGGTTTGCAGAAATCTCTTACAAGCAAAATGTCAGTGGTTCTGTGTTATCAAATTTCAGCCTTAACATTACATTTTCTCTCCTTTTTTTCCTTTGAGCATCAACTTGGTAGGCATGTTTTTTTTTTCTCATATGAATGCAAAAAATTTTTTGTAGATCGTATCTTTGCTTATAAACTCCATGGTTGTCTTTGCTCTATTGAAAGGGTTGTATCAAATCCTAATTTTTATCATAAATTTTCCCTGTTTTTATAGCTTTCTAGAAACAGTTGTTGCTTTTCATGGAGGTTGCTTCAATAAACTGAAAAAAGCAAATAATTTAGAGGTGTTTTATTATAGACAGAATTATTGGGTGTGGAAGGGACCTCTCACAACCATATAGTTAATCCTTCCTGTTCTACCAGCATTACCTACAATGGGTTTCCCAGGAGCTTTTAATTTTAATTTTAATTTTTACAAATTTTTAATTTGTTGAAGGACAAACAACCAACAACGTAGAAAGAGTTTTCAGACACAAGCAATCTTGCCAAGTATGGATAATAAGTTAGTAAAAAGAAAACATAATCTAGAACTTAATTATTTAGTTCTTACTGGTATAATTCAGTATACCTCCATCAATTTCAGAGGTGATATCCAAATTTCTAGGATGACTTAACACAGATATGAACCTCAAGGTTACTTGGCAGCTAACACAAATTCACTTTCTCTTGTTTGTGCTTCTTCAGGAGCAAGCTGAGGTCAAAATAAGACTTTGAATTTTTCTTGTGCTTGAGCAGCTCCACATTCCAGTGCTGGGGCAGCTGTAGTTGCTACCAGCTAGATAATTTTTGATTGAAGAAAGTTTTATCCAGTGTGATGCCATCAGAATCTGTTTGTTAGTTAGGGGCATATGACAGAAATTCAAGGTTTTAATAAAATTCAGCCCTAGCTTGGACCTTTATGTTTTGTATAAAAGACACTTCACTACAGCAAGAAGAAAAGCTGTGCAGGGAAAATTATAGCTCCTTTGCTCATTTTTAAGACACATACTGAAGCAAATTTTAAAATTAAATATGCTTATTCAACTGTGACAGCTTGATTCCTCATTCCAGTTAGGCTTTTATTGTTTGGATATCAATATCAAGGGCTGACTATTTTACAGAATTATTTGTTCATAGATTAATGAGCTCCTTGAATGCTTCTGGCTGTACAGCATATTTCCCAAGAAAATGCAAACACTTTCTGTTTTCCTTGTAGGAATCTGTTGACAAAATAGAAGCACTTAGCAGGTATTAGACTCATGTTAGTTGTGTTTGTCAGCTGGTCACAGGCTGCATAATGAATGGTTCTTCTCGTTCTTGTCTTGAATTTCACTGGGAATTAAATGAGGCCTTAAGAAAATGCTACGAAAGTTATGAACTGAAGTAGATGAATAGAATTCATTTGAAGGATTTTGTCTCCATTCTTAAAGCAGCTTCTAAGGGACTTTGATTGGTTTTTTTAGCTATTATTTATTTCCCCCACTTCAACTGTGCCCCATACCCTAGGCTCACTTAAACCCTGGTTGTCTCTGAAACTAAACAAACACTTGTGCTTTTCAAACTCAAGTGAAATTTGAGACCACTTCTTTCTCGTCTGAGCTCATTCCTAACACTTTTTTACAATCATAGAAACATTTAGGTTAGAAAATACCTGTGATCAGTGAGTTAGACTTGTGATCAGTGAATCCAACTCTAAATTCATCTGAGAGATGGCAGTTTTCCTTGGCATTTACTAAAGTCTTTAGGTGTGCATGTCTTAAGGTGTGAGTACTGTCAGAGCTTTGCTGACAAAACATCTGTGTGAGCTAAGGGGCAGCGTGGCTGTGACTTCATGGCACCAAAGATGTCTGTCTTAGAGGTTGATCCTGTCACCTGACCCTCAGTGTCTGTATCAGAATTATTCAGAACTCATGCAAACTTCTGCTGGCTCTACAGATGTGCAGCTGGCCATTCGAGTGGTTTTGCTTACTGGAGGAGGATTTTTGATTTTGGGAATTCTACCAATCTTTTGCTGTGGCATTTTGCAGAGAAGGTAAGTGTTAGAGCATGACCAGACCAAATTTATGAAGTACTGTTCCTAAATGGTGAAAATATGGAGAACTGAGATCTTTTAAGTAGGTGAGGGGAGAAAGGATTGGGGGGAAAAGGGGCAAGAAACTAATGTTCAAACATAAAAGATGAGTCCTTCTATTTTGAAGCTACATAAAACAGAGAGTCAGTTTGGCTTAAAGAAAAAAAAGGTTAGTTAATGCCCCAGTACTCTTTCTAAAGGCCTAGATATAAAAGACTTGGATTTAACCTTACTTCCCTTGCTTGGGAAGTTGCACGTAAAACGCGAAAGCAGACTCCTTCCAGGATAGACCTGAGTTATGCAGTAAGACAAGGAAGGGAAGAACAAAGTATGAGGCCTGAGTAGAGTGAGAGAGATGGGCTGTGAGTTGGGAATTTATTATTTCTAATGTTTCTAACATGCAGCATGGGTTTTTTAATGTATAGGGCACTTTGCAGCCTGCAAGTTCTTTGCAAGCAGTTTAGTGTCTGATACTGTGAAGTGTTTCAGCATGTATGTGTTCTCAGGGTAAAGGGAAAATGTAAACTCCACAACATCAAGGTCATTAAACTGATGGAATGAATTAACATAACTATGCTTTATTCTGCTTAAGAAGTAGTTCATATTGAATAGCTGGTGCTACAACTTGGTTAATATGACAGAATTGTCTTTTTAGTGAAGATTTTTTTTTTCCTCCAGGTGTTAAACTTTTGCTCTTCTAAGATATAGTAGTATGTGTGGGATCATAAACATGCATGTATACACACACACATAGACTTTACTAATGAGGCTGCTTAGCAGATGGCTGTTTGCTGTGGAGTTCCACATTTTGACAAAACCTGCTGTGAAAATCTCCACATTACATCTTACACTGTGCTCAACAGCTGATGCTCAGCATACAGATAGCTGCACTGAGTCATCAGTGACTCTGAAAGCAGGAGGCAAGGAATCAACATGAAATTATCATAAATTTTCTGGAAAATGAATTAATATATGTTCATTTTGGGAGAATTCACATTAATGCTTAAATGATCATTTCTGTGTTTTTTCATAGCCAGTGAAACAAGGAATTTGTTCTTCTGCTATGACTTGGTTTTTTGCCTTGTTTTTTAATGCAGTAACTAACCAGATGCTAAATGGTTTAAATTTCCAACATCATATATTTAAGTTCGAGGAAGGGTACAATCCTATCACACTGTAACTTTGAGTTTTACCAGTTTTAGAGACAGTTGATAGAGCTTTGAGAAATATTCCTTTAATAAGCCAAAAACCTCTCTGGATAGAAATTCGTTTGTTTTCAACATTATACAGTCATGGTTGAGAGAGTTCTATGCACAATGCCAAATCTGTACTGCAACTGGTGTGCACAAAATTAAAAATTGTTCTCTAGAGTTATCGAAAAAAATAAGAGGACTTTTGCTGATGAAATTTGGGATAATTGTTTAACTCCACTGTGCCTCTTCTAGAGCAAATTGCAAGGTGTCTATACCATGGCCAGAAAAAGAAAATGTAGGAACATGAAATTCCTGTAAAATTGATAGAGGGAGCTGAGTACTCCTCTCCTTGCCACACTCGATCAATTCTAGTTGATCTAATATCCCAAGCCAGTGAGGCTTTGTTACTTTCCACATCCCCGTGGACAAGCTGTGTGTTTGCCTCCTTCCAGTGGTGTTTTTCATGCAGGAAGCAGAATCCACACATCTGTTCCCTGCCAATTGGCAATTTCCCTTGTGTGCTATCAGCACAGCATCTCCTGTCTAGAGCTGTGCTCTGATGGTTTTGCTATGTCCATAACTGTGCCAGCCTACCTTACTCCCCTCAGTTTTGTTAGTCTTCTTTAAGAACCACATGCAAGGACAGGTAGGTTAGAACACTAAAGGTTAGAAAAATGCAGGTGCACTTAAATAGCACTACTTCTGAATAATACTGTGTAGATTTTAAAAATCGAACAGAAAAGTCTTCATGCCTGCCCAATCCCTAGTACAGCTGTGCTAAGAAGCCCACAGAATTTTGTTGACTTGTTACTGGGGAAACTCCTGGTTATGGTTGCATTGTCTCCCCATCCTTGCCTGCTGGGGATGAGACAAGCAGCCCTGTGCAGGAATTCCTCTCTCAGGAAGAGCTGGGCAGCAAGGGGTGTCCCAGGCCTGTGTGTGCCTTGGGTGGACTGGGCAGTGCTGGGTTAAGGGTAGGGATTGATGATCTTAAAGGCATTTTTTATCCTGAATGATTCCGTGATTTTGTGTGAATCAAAAGGTGAAATTCATGAAGAAAATGTAGGAAATGGGAAGAGCATTGAAATGCTTGTCCTCACCTTAATCTTTCTTCTGGTGATGAATCTTATGATGGCCTCTGAAATGAACTGTAGCTTTTTTGAGGTTTTTTCACTGGAGCTAGGATTTCATGGCTGAAGTCTAGGTGACCTTCTCTAAATTCCTACTTTGGAAGTCAACCAGTTTCAGCTGTTTTAATATGTTGCAGTCCGTGTATCAATCCTTTACAAAAGATAAGCAAAAAAGTACAGAAAATTGCACGGGAAAAAAAAGCTGGTGGTGAAAAGACTCATGATGAAGAGATACATCGCCACTTACTGGACTGACTGAAGGAAGAACCAAAAGGATGATAAAAAGAAGGTAAACTAACTTTGTAGTATCCTTTTATTCAAAGTTTAGGGTTGTTCCATTGAGTGTGTGTAGAATACTAAAGATATCCACCACCAAATACCTGCTGCTGCCAGTGCAGTAGACATTGTCCAAAGGCACTGCTTGTCAGGAATCTCCTTCAGTTCCTGTTGTGGGAGAGGTAATGAGTTTGCAAGAGCTCAATTGCTGTCCTGGGCTGCCAGCAGAGCCATGGGCAGTGTGAGGTTAAAGCCCTTTGCCAGGTCAGTGTTCCTTATCTCATGTGCAAATTGTAGCATGAGAAAGTGGAAAGGCAATGGGTTTGCTGCTTTCAGGAGAGGCAGATCCATTTACTGAAAAGGCACTGAAAAGTCTGTCTTTCTGTATGGATAGGGGTGGTTTGTAGCTGAGGCTTTCCCATAGCTCCACACCTTGGCATTCTTCCTCAATGCTGAAGAGCAATTGAAATGAACGTAATCTGAGAGTGAAATGCTATTTACTTCATGTGACCATGCCAAGCTATAGCCTAGTAAAGGTCACAATGAAATAAAAAAGTGTTAGGGAGGTCATTAGACAATAAATAAATATTTCAAGAAGAGTATTGATTTGGCAGAAATGTAAAGGTGTCTCTAAATCAAGTTATACTCATGTTTGGGATTTTTTTTCTCCTTTGGTATACAGGAGCATCCACCTGATCCTGAAGATCAAGCAGAAGACACCAGGATTATTTGACCATCTCCTAGAAAATGACACATTTTATTTTAGCATTGAAGTAATAGGAAGTTCTTAACCCTTGATAATACTGTTGATTTTGCAGTAAAAGCTTTTTCATTCAAGTTTCTTGCACTCATTCCATACCTTCTGTACAAAAAAACTGGTAACACTGAAAGGCAAACTGCTCATGGCAACCCCTGAATAGTAAAGTCAGTGTTCTTTCCATACAGTAGCATCCCTGTGGAGGGATATAAAGATGGCAGTTATGTGTCCATCTCAGCTTAGGGATCAGTCTTAGAAAAAGATTGAGTGTTGTCACTCATTAAATTGGTGTTGAGAGGAATCTTGCTCTGGTTCCATATTGGATGGCCCCACAGCACAGTAGTGCTACTCTTGCTGAGGAGAACAGCTAATTCTTTACCAGGCTACAGAGGATTTGGGAAATCTGTTGTTGGGCAATTGCTTTAAAGATATGCTTGGCAAAAATACAAAGTACTTAAGGAAACTGTGAGAGTGTTGTCTTTGGAGTTGTTCTCTCTGCTGGGTATCGCTGCACCACACAACTTTTTTTGATCTTAGGATGACCTGTCTCCCAAAGTAGGTGATTCCAGAATTCAATTTCTTTCCATTTCTCTGTAGAGTAACAAAAATAAAAGAAACAAATGTGTAACACTTTTTGACAGCTGAGTGCAGAGTGAGCACCTAAAAGAATGTCAGTAGAAGTCAGTATCACCCATAATAACACGATCACTTGCCATATTTCTTTGGGGCTGTGAAGTCCATGTAGCAGAATTTCCAAGAGCTACAACTGGCAGGAATGGCGCTTTGGTCCTAAGCTGGAGAGTAAATATTATGAGTGATTCTTACAAACTCTGTACTTTCAGAATTCCCCATGTACAACAGTTTTCTTAGTTTCCTAAGTCCTAAGAAGGAGATCACTTAAAATCCAAGTGTAATGTGGGTGGAATATGCATATGGGTGATCTCATGAAGTTGTTGGAGTGCTTGCTGATGATCAGATGTAACTATGTGCAGGAGTTTAAAGCCTGACAGTGCAACCAGTGCCAGAAGCATTCTGTTACAGATGATTTGGTTAAAATTTTGCAAGCAAAGGTATTACACTATTTTTGGTGTGGACCAACAGAACAATGGAAACTGAATAGGGCACTGTTTGCTTTCTAAATTGGATGTGTATTTGCTCTTTTTTGATATGATTTTTATGAAAGGTGAAGTACACATATAGACATTTTGACAAAGTTAAAAAGCATTTCCTGCTGCATGAATTTCGAGGCACTATCACAGCTGAACTGTGCATGTGACAAACCAGAGAAATCCTCTGGCTGGTGATTACGTAGAGCGAGTTGTGCTCCAGAGGAACTCGGGCTTTCACATGGTGTTTCATGATTTGCATTTGAAGGGCAATAAATTCCTCCAGTTTCCATGTCACTGGCGGCACAACTGGTTTCAATTTCACATAACGTCCTGGCAAAGGGACACACTCTGATGAAACAACTGTATTTAATGGTGAGCAATCAGTGCATCTGCAGTAACTGTATCTGGCAGCACCAGAACAAGAGGAGCATAAGCAAAATGTTCTGTTAGAGGAGGAGGTGAGATGAAAAAGTCACAGCCAGGGTTGTGTTCCCTTTAGTGGGACAGCAGTCCAGAGCACAGTGCACAAACACAGTGCCTGTCCTTTTCCATGCAGCACCTTTGCTGTAAAGGAGGTGTTCTAAAATGCTGGAAGCTTTTCAGTTGGAGAAGACAAAAGTTCTGATTTTACATTTTAATTTCTCTATTAGCTTGACAATGCATTGAATTAATAAGTTTCAAGCCATGGGTATTACTTAACTGCTCTCTGTGCCTAAGAAATCATAATAGCAATTGCATTACTTTTGAAGGTCAAGATTTCCACCTTAGGGTCAAAGAACAGATATTTATTCACAGGCCTGTGTGTGATGCAAACTGTAGTGACAATGTCACAGAAAGGTGGATGCTCTGATCAGCTGATTGGCTGCCTGCTTACACTGAATATTCAGATTCCTTGCATTTTTTTTTTTGTTTGTTTGCTTGTTTTTGTGCTCCTGGACCTAAGCGTATTACAGAACAATTTCAACATGGGGTTACCTCACATCTAACTGAAACATGTTTTGTCCCCCTGGGCTGCTGATTGTATCATGTATGTCAAGCTGTGTGTTACTGAGCCAAATTCAATTTTCCTTTGTCCCTTCTATCCTTTCCAAGAACTCGATGAGGGTCCAGGTCAGCTACAAGAGGGCAAAATCATTTTTGCCAGGCTCCTCACAGTACCTCTGTGGCTAGAAAAGAAGCTATTGAAAGCTGGGTGTGGCTCCCAAGTCTGCAGGAAAACCTTCCCGGCCCAGGGAGAGGGGAGGGACATCTTCAGTACTAAAATCAGGGACCACAAGATGGTGCTGCAGGAAAACATTTTTCCCACCAAGGTTTTGGGCTCTGGAGAACTTTATCGATTTCTGCCTTTTACAATGTGGTTCATCAAGTCTCAAAAAGGCACATGGTGTACAATAGAGCAATGGTCACTCAGTAAAAAAGACAACATAATACAGCATATGATGACAAGGCTTTAGAAGACTTACAAGATATACAAACCATTGCTTGTGGCTTTAGCTCTGCTCTCTTTCCTATTGAACTGATAGAGAGTGAAACAAAAGAGCTCTCAGTGGAACATCCTTCTTTATCTTCACAAAGATTAAATAAATACAAGGCTAAACAACTTGGCCTGATGCTCAATAGCTGTGCCAGGAGTGGATGCTGCTACCCCAGAGATGGGAGCTATGATAGGGCTTCAACAGCAGCACAGCTCTTTCATCACATCACCCAGAGCCTGCACCACATCTAATGGCAAAGGATTTGGCTTGCTTTCTGTTCCCTCTGGAACCTGACCCACACCTTTAGCCACACTCCCTGAGATTAAAAGTCACCATGTTTTTTTGAAAGCTTTAAAGCAGTATGAAATGACTGCATTACCATGTGAGTGATTGTGGCAATATCTGGTACTTCTCTCTTCTGACCTTTAGAAAGCTTTCAAAGTCATGAGAATTGAACTTAAAAATAAATACAGTAGAATGAGAAAATAGATTTGAACTGTAAAGCTCAAAAATCCAAGGCCAGATACAGAACTGTATTTAAGCCAAATCTCTGTGACTGAGAAACTTGTATTTTTGAAGGCTTGAAGTTCAGTTCTGAGGCCTATTTTACCAGCTGAGAGCCATGCAATGCCAGGTGGCGCAGATAAAGGAGAAGAATGTACTTCATTACTCAACAAATATTTTCCCAGCTTATTTCCATGTAAGGGGTGTAATTTTTAAATGTTATGGTTGCTATGATCTTGCTGACCTAGGCTTGGACACACAGCTAAAATGAAGTGTAAAGGTCTCCCTGGAAAAGGTGTTTTATGTTTTGCTGTAAGGTCCCAGTGGAGCAACTGAGTCTGTCTAACTCAATTTTGCTTCTGGTGTTTGTGCTCCAAAACTTTTTTGTTCTAACAAAGCACTGAGAAAAAAATGGTTTCTGCCAGATGAAAGGGGAAAACTGTCCACAGCTGTACTGCTTTAACCTTCTCAGTTTCACTGTACAGCTTCCAAGTCCCTTCACAAAAGCCATGTTTCTTTCTGCACTGCTTCCTCACAGAATTCACCATCCTGCATCTATCTCCCATCCCAGTGGATGAATCTCTGAGCAAATGTGTGTCTTGTTCTGTGTCCAGATAAGTGCAGTAGAGCTTCACTCTGCAGCATCGACCTCCAGCTCTGTCCTGGTGACTCTGCAGGTTTGGCTGTGCCAGCTGACACTCAGGCAAAGTGGGAAGGAGGATGGCAATTCTACAGGGAGCTCCCTCTACAAGGGACTGTGGCTACAGATGCTCTGGTCCTGCTGTATCCATCTCCCTGCTTTTCAAGGGGGTGATTTTCCAGTCTGTTAGGCTACAGCTGTTCAATATTCCACCTAGTGTGGATCATCAGCTGAGTCAGAATGAAAAGATTAAAACAACTTCCCTTTAGAAAAAGAATCTTCTAATGCAGGTGCTGGGCCTGCCATTAGCAATGCACCCTTGCCCAGGGCCCTCTTTGGGCTTTTACTGACTCTCCAAGCTTTAAACATTTTCATATTCAAGGTAATTGATCCAGCACTAGCACACAAGATGTGTGTGGCAAATATGATATGGAAAAACTAAGCCAACAGAAAGGACAGAACCTGTGCTTAGGACATAGTGCACAGCTGGGAGATCCAGGGAGATAATGCCCAGGTATAAAATGCTCTTGCATACATTTCCTAATGGGAAAGCCCTGCTTCAGTTAAATGCCCCAAGTAGGCAGCAACATTGCCAAAAAGCAATTTCTTCAATTAAACATGGCCTTATGAACTGCAATAGGCCATTGTGGTTGGCTGTGTGATGTGTCTTTTCCCATCATCTTCAAGGAAAAGTTCATTCCCATTCCTAACATTGGGTGCATTGACAGCTGATATTTTAACTTGTATTTCCCAGATACCAAAGTGATAGCTTTAAATAATAACAGAGCTCAGTTTGAAGGAAGGAGCTCTTATGGTCTCTATGAAAAACTGTCAGAAGCGAGGAAACTTGAGAGCCCAGGGAAAAGCAGTAATTGTGGTGCTCTTTACCCATTGTTTTGATGTCACAGTAGGTGGCCCAGCTCCAGCTTTTCAATAGTGCATAAGCATGGCATATTACTGTTATGGTGATCCTCATCCAGAACAGTCCTAGAATGCTATAATATGACTATGTTTAAACCACAAAAAATCTGGGATTTGGGCACATTGGCTAAAGACCAGGCTGTGCAAACGGGAAAGGAAGAGAAGGAAGTTCATGTGAAAAATAACATGGAGCCCTTCACCAGAGTACAACAGAATGTTATTCACATTTTCCTTTTGCAATTTATTTTAGTTGTCTGTGAGCACACTAAAAGTCTGTCACAGCAATTGCTACAAGCTTTTATCTTTCTTTTTTCATCTATAAGCTTATTTGGGTATTCATTTTGGTTTGGAGTATTTTTGTAAATGTAACTACAATTAATCATAACTCATCAGCACAGCTAGCTAGAAAACAAAAGGTTAACAGCAAATTCTGTTTTACTGGTTAAAGATGCTGCTATAGCAGCATTTGCTCAAATGGTTGTTTTACACATGCAGTGGCATCATCCAGTTTAAATCCTGCTGTGTTTCTTTGCCAACAACTGCTAGTGAACATTTGCCCACCTTCCCTGCTGCTGAGTAGTATCAGGATTAGATGCAGGGAGGCGAACAGGCTTACAACTTCATCTGTTGGCACCACAGGAATGCAGGAGCAGAACAGCATGGCAATAGGGAAAACTTTCAAAATCATCAATTTTAAGGTCTTGCCTCAAAATGACTATTTCCTGGCTGTGGGTGGAGGGGGAAGGGGGGTTGTGAGGATAGCTTTCCCCAAATGTGCAAGTAAAAAAAAAAAAANAAGAAGAGAAAATCTTTCTCCGATAAAGACATGATGGGCATTTCTTTATTATCCAACCTACCAGGCAGGTGAATGCCTCCAAAACTGTATTGGGAAGTAGATCTTGACATGGGAGGACTGCCTGTCAAGAAAACACTGAGCTTATCCTGCTCTGTTGGGAATAAAAATTTAGGGAGCTTTAGTACATCTTGGACTTGTTGAAGATGATGGATAGCTTGCAGCAACAGGCATTTTCCTCCCCTCACCAAAGGATGCCACTTTTCCCTCAGTACTTAGCAAAAGTCTCTTTGAATGACATGATTACAGAGAATCCCATTCTGAGCAGAGACCAGTAGAGACAGCTGGGGTTTCTGAGCATTTACACTGGCCTTTGTGTGTGCTTAAAAGCAGCTGAACCCCTGCATTCCCTATCTCTAAGGCTGGGTGCCTCTCTGACCTTCTGAGCCACTTGTCCGTGCTGGGCAGAGCAGGACTGTAATGTGCCAAGTGGCCAGGAGACAGGGAAAGGTGGCACTGCTCTTCCCTTTGCCTTGCTCTGCTGGAAGCTCTCACTGTGCTGGCTACATCCAAGTGTTGCTGCTCTGGAGGAGCTGGGCTGCATCCCCTTTCCCAGCAGAGCTTTCCCAGCTGGCTGGCAGCAGGGAGTTGGGCTAGCAAGTGGGGTAGCAAGCAGATATTGCTTTTTAACGATAAACATAGCTTTAATGGCTCCTCTTAGGTTTTTAAAGTAGCAGAGTACAGAGTTAAACAAAGAAATAATCTGTCTCACATCCTCTCTTTTCTTGTTGTTTGTCCTCTGTAAACACATGGCAGGCATCTCTGTTATTAACTCTGAGTTTGAGTCCCCTGTGATTTGTCTGATGGTAGTGATACCTCTTCTTTATAGTATTTCGCCTCCCCTGTTCAAACAATGCTCAGCTATGGCACCAAACAATCAGCTTAAATTGTGCATTAGCAGCTACAAAGTAATTAGGATTTTTTTTTCAAATTAAAATAGATTGCGACAAAGTAGGCTGACAGCTCCAAAGCAGCTGTTATGGTCTGAAGTAACAGTGGTGCACATTAAAGTGCCCTTGACCACATATTTATGCAATAGACCTAATAGCTCTAAATTAGCTGTTATGATCTATCAGTTAAGTAATATATACTGTTAAGAATGTCAGGATAAATCCTAAGGAATTATTGTTACCCACTGCACCAATTTTCATATTCTTCAACAAACTTTTTTTCTTGGAACAATCACTTTTCTATTTGCTTAATGCTGTTAATAAGAAGCACACAGCCCATACTGAATGACATGCTTTGAGTTAGGAAAGTCTGCAGAAAATTCTGTGGTATGTTTACAGCATCATCTGTAGACAGGTTAGAGTTCTTACAGCATGAATCTCACATTTATGGAATTATGTGGAACAGCAGCAAGAGGCATTAACAAGTAACGGACTTTTCCTTGTTTTGTGATTGTATCTTTACCATCCAGAGGATTTGTCACTTTATTGTGATCTGCTCATGGGCTGATGTTCAGAGCAGGATGTTCAGGTCCTAGCTCAAGGATTGTGAGTACTGCAGCTCCCCTGACCCTTACCTGCCTCAGCTGGTTTGCTGTTTCAGCACTACTTCTAGATTTAGAGCTGATATGGTGCTACCTGCAAGACCAGTCCTTTGGATTTCCAAACTTTCTGATCATGTGCCCCTATCAGGAAAATGCTTTTGAGAATTTACCCGCAGTACTATACCCTGTAAATAATAAATATATTATATACCTTATAAAACACACACACAAAATTAAAAAAGGATGAGATAAAAATGGAATAAACACTGGGGGTTTATTTTCATTTTAATGGTGTAAAAACCATCTTTTTCCTTCCAGCATATTGTCTTGTGTACCCCTTGAGGGCATGCACCCCACTTAGGCGACCATTGCATTAGTGTAGTACAAGGACAGACCTCACTTTCCCTTATTTAAATATAGTTTTCTGTGCTGGAATTCTCCCTCCATTTTCAGTTGTCCCCACACAGACATCCTAGGCATGTAGGAAACAATGACCAATGAGACAAGGAAATGACTTTTTCTCTCCCATTCACTCTTCACCTTGTTATTAAGCCTGTTACAGATACAGCAACTTAATGACTACTATGACCAAGATGGGTAGATCATAATTATTCTTAGTACATCATGTAGTCAGACTGCTTTAGTAAGGCCTTGTAATCTCTAATGAAATTTGGGGGTTACTCATCATTACAGGGTAGGGGAGGTGTTATCTAGTCCTGCCCTGAAGTTCCACATGCAGTCTGCTGCAGAATCTCATCATTCACTTCTCCACATCTTTATTTTAAGGAAAATTTTCTCATGCTTCCCAGTTTATGGGAATGGCATGTGCCTGAGCCAGGGCTCATGCTGTCAGGCATCAAACATCCCTCCAACCAGTGCCTTTCACAGCCACACCTGGCTGGGAATTGTCTCCCAGGGTGTGAACCCAACATGACCCAACATTGGCCTCCTCCTAAAGTCACTTCCTGGGCTCAGTGTCTCCAGGGAAATACAAGTACTCAGGCCAGTGGTTTATGTCACAGACTAAACTGAAGGGAGGTAGAGCTTCCTCTACAGGGCTATAAAGGGTCAAAGCTCCTTAGACCTGTTTTACTCATATTTACTGCTTTTGAGCAAGGAGACAGTTCTGTCAATCTGCCCAAGTTTAGCCTCAGAGGAAAGAGTAATTATTTCTTTATTCATTCAAACAGCCAGCTGGAAAGGGTTTCAGATTTGATTGTGTCCTTTCAAATGCTGTGCACCTGTGGGCAGCAGTGTAGGCAAAACCTACTATTAGTAGATTTCTCTGTATTTGTAAGGGACTCCTCCTTGTCTCTGAAGGTTTGTTACATAAAAGGATGTTATATAAAAGTATTCTTGAAAGAAGAGGTTTTAAGAAATAGTTTAGAGAAAGAGATTGAGACTGCTGCCTGGAAGGTGTTTGCCAGCAGCCATTTACTGACTGATCCAGGTGAAGATGATAAAGCTGATGATTAGATCACTGTACGTGGCTGAAAAGAAGGCAAAGAACAAGGCAGGAGAGCAGAGACAGCATGGATTGTTCAGGGAGTGTAAGGTAAGACAAATAATAAAAGGTGATGGTGTTGAGGAATACATTTAGTGCAGGTAGCTTGGGGTGAGTTGTTCCCGTGTTATTGCACTGTGAATAAATTGCTTTATGGAACGAGACATCTGGGACTCTGCTGTGGGACCCCTGGGGTCGAGCTGGTGAGGAAACCTGGTGTGACTGTGGGTGTGGGGGAGCCAAGAGGGGACCTGTTGGGTGACAGGGGCTGTGGGTCCAGCAGGGAGACCAGAGCTGGTTCAGACTGGGGGTTGGGAGGAGAGGAAACCAAATGAGTTTAGAGTGCTTGGCTTAGCCATGCACCTCCCTCTGAGGGCTTTATTCCTTGTGGTGTAGCTTGGTGCCTGCTTTATCCCTTTCACAGAGAGGAAAGGGCAGCTTGATTAGTGCCAGCTGGTTTGTGTGGCCTCCTAGACAGAGTAAGCAACAGAGAGAAGGAAATTAACCCTTGGTGGGAAGAGTGAGAGAATCCCTCCTTGGTGGAGGAGGTGTCCAGGGAAGAGGAGTACCTGGACTGCGGAAGGGGGGCTGCTGTTGGCTTGGCTCTTGTGCAGGGGAGATCTCTTGGCTTGCTTGTGCGGGAGGGTGGAGCATTCAGCCTGCCTTACAGAGAGCTCTCTTGGCTAAAAAGAGTGTGGTTGTACAGCTAGAGAGCAATGAGCAGGTTGAGAGGGTGTGGAGTCCTGTTCGTGGTTCCCTTGTAGTGAGCTCTGGGATGGAACACAAACCCTTTTGTGACTCCAGCAGGCAACGACTGGGAAAGTCAGCAGTTCTTATCTGATCCTGGGCTTCTCACCATTTCTCTAAATGGCTTTCCAAAACACCTGGTACTTTCACAATTGTGACTTGGTACTACAACCTATTAAGAGGATATCTGTAAGGTATGATGTGAGGAGAGGAAGAAGTATTTGTATTTCTATCATAATCCAAGCAAAAACAATACTCAGTAGATAAAGGTTTGTGACAATCTGTGCTATTTGTTTAAACTGATGCCCCTTTGTTTAAAATGATGGGGTCTGAGCTCTGAGACCACAAGGGTTTATGTTCCAAAAATTGACCAATATCATCCTGAAGTATTAAATTCTGCAACAACATATGTCCTTCATCTAACTGGGAGATGTGCTTGTAAAGATTATATTTACATATGATTCCACAGGAAAAAGAAAACGTAGACCATCAAAGCTGCTGCAATTAGGGTTTGGCTCTCAATCCAAAATATTTATGAATTGACACTGATGTTGTAAGTCTCTAATGAAACATTCATTCGTAAGTTTGATTACTATACAAATGTCATTTACAGAAGAAATAAGTTATGAAGAAATCAAATTTCGTATAAGAAACCCTGGAAAACAAGACCACAAATGACAAAACATAGTATTTAGAGCCCAGATGGCTGCATAAAATAAATAGCCATTTCCCTGGTGGAAGCATAGGCAATTTGGCTGTGTGAAGCTACAATTCCAGCAGAGATCCTTGAAACAGATGTTAATATTGCTTGTGCATGGAAACTTTACTAAAATGCAAGATGTTCAGGTAACATGAATGCAATAACTGACGACCTCAGATTTCTTTGTCTGTAGGAAATATGCACTTAAAACCATAAAGCAGCCGTTGTAGAGCCTGGAATGAAAATATCTGTATATGTGTTACAATGAGCTTATATATGTGGCTGCCTAAGAGGTTGGATACATTTAGTAATTTTCCTTTTGCTGCTGTAACTGGTATCCCAGTGCAATATTTTAAACTATAAGAAAAATTAAAGCTGATCGTGAATATGGATAGACAGGCATAGATGGATATAAAGGTATAATATCTTTACCTGTCTGGAGAAGAAACAAGAATTTAAACACCTTCTTCATGTCAGATTAACTTTAAAACTGCCCCATGTTAATATGTTGTCTTCATCAAGTCTGTGTTATCCTTTGTGATGTACCTGGTCAGGCAAAGTAAGCCCCTAATTTTAATAGAAGCAAGCCCTACTGATCTCGTTCTGTGATGGTTGCATCCTTGACTTAAGCTTAGCCTAAGAAATAGGACTGATGGAATACACATTCTGGAGGCAACTCTCAGAGTCTCTCAGTGGAATGTGTTTTCTCCATAGAGTAAGAAAGGTGACAAAAAAATTGAATTATTTTGAAAAAAATTATAGTTCCAGTTTTTCTTCGAAAGCTCTCTTAAGTGAGGTACAGCAGTCCCTTGACTGGCAGCAGCAAGGCACATCTCTTGTGGCTTGCACTTGTGTAGCTCTGTGCTGGCTGTTCCAGAGGAATCCTGTTCCACGGACACCCTAAATACAGAACTTGCACAGTGTTGCAGTGTGTCCCTGAGTGGCTGAAGGGAGTGCTGCCATTAGCTCTGTGCACACAGGACCAGGCATCAGGGGCCTTGTTGTGAGGCAGTAACGAGCTGCAGAGCTCACAACACACACCACACAAAGACTGCATTAATGCTGCTGGGGCTGAGGAAAAGACTGACGTGTGCTCCGTGAATTCTGGGTGAGCTGTCTGAGATCAGGGGGTAGTGGTGAGCTCTGAGAACAGGCTCTTTCCCTGTTTGATCCAGAAGCAGAGGGCTTTGCACAACAGGCAGTGGGCACAGCACATACCTAGACCATGAGAGATTAGCATCTGGTTCTTGCTCAGCCTGAGGTGATTCACCCCCACCAGGGTACTCCAAGCCATGGGTGTTCTAGGGAAATCCGTCATTTGCACAGCTGTGCTCGGAACCAGCGAGGAAATACCAGAGTTTGTGTCAGTGGGGTCAGGACTAGTGGCAGTGTTGTTAGAATACAGCCTGCTGCAAGGCTGAGTCAGGAAGAATTGGGTGTTCTTGGATGTGAGGGAGCGCTGTTCGCGCAGGGAGCCGCGGTGTCCGCGTCAGTGCCTCTGTGTGCTCACTGTCATCATGTCTGAGCCTTCTGGTAACCTCCCAAGATCTGGGCTGATCTTGAGGTCCCTGAAGTAAAGCAAAAGCAAAGCATATAGCAGCTCTCTGAGTAAGACAAGAAATGGCCCTCTCTTCTCAAAAAAAAAAAAAANTCCAAATTTTGTTTCTCCTATACTAGAACAGTTTCAGAAGACAGCTTTGTCTTTACTATGTGGTTTGGAGCAACAGATTTGTTACTCAGGTGTTTCCTTAATTCAAGATACCTCAGGAATCTCCCACATCAGACTAAGTTAAATTATAAAAAGAGAGAGAATACCCTATAACAAGGGTGAAAGGACCCTGGTACTTGAAGAGAGATTAACAGGATATGCAAGCCACTGCAAGGGGTTTGATAGCATGTGGCAGAGAGCTGCTGTTGGCTGGCTGGTGTGGGGACTGCTTAACTTGAAACCATGTCCTCAGCTGTTTGTGTTGAGCAGCCTCTCCCCTGAACAGGCAGTAGAAATCTGCTTTCCTGATAAAGGGGGCTCTGGAACCTCTCCCCAGCCTTACAGCCTGGTTCTGAGCCATCTCCTTGTACAGCTCAGTGGCACAGGTGGGATATGAAAGAATACCACTTATTGCAACAGTACAAAACCTTTGTATTCCAAGGGTTGGAGTCTTTTTTTAGAGTGGGGGAAAGGGAATAGAGCGCTGTAATTCAGAATCCTAAGTCATTCACTTGGCTGCTGTCCTTCTAAGCACCTCCATCTCTGCTATGCTTTTCCCCATCTGTAATAACAAAAATATGCCTGTGCAGGAAACTGATAGCTTCAGCTAAAAGTCTAGTATAAAATAGACATTTTCTAAGAAAGCATAAAAAATCATTCAAAAAGAAATAGCTTTACTTTATGCTAAATTGCAGTGCCTCTACTGTCATATGATACTGCTTCTCCACCACACCTAAGTTAGCTGAGTCAACAAGCTAAACACTGCACATCCCAGTATTAATTTCAGCAATCTTGACACCTCTGTGTCATAGAGTTGCACTTCTTAACTCAGCTGTCAGCATGCAGTGAATGTGGCAGTTCTGTCAGCTCACAAGAATAGGGCTTAGTATCACAAGGAGAGTGTTTGGTACTCTCAGAGAAATTCCATTTTCACGTGTTTTCTACATTTACAATAACAGGGGGCTGGGTTTTCCACTCTTAAATGTTAATGTCTAGTGCTAATGCTGTGTTAAACAAACGTGTTTGCTGATTCTTTCTCTCTAAAAAGTTCCTTTGTTTGATACAGAACCCAAAAAATGATTCCTTCAGTTTCAGAGAAACATGCATCTACTGATAACTCTTTCAACTGGGACACCTGTTAGTCTGACCAATGAGACAATAAAATCAGACTGAAATTGCTTTATTCAGTAAAGATCAGTAGATAAAATCACAGAAAATAAAGTCACAAGAACATTCTTGTTCCATTCACAGCTGTTTAATGGAATTGCCTCTGTGAAAACCCCAGCTGCTCCAGGGCCTCTGGAGCTGCAGCAAGGCTTGTCCTAAGCATCCAGGGCTGTCTTCAGAAGTGACCTTAAGTAGCAGATGCCCCTAGAACTAGGCCAGGCTACTGAGCACTGACCAGACCTCGCTGGTGCCCTTTGGCTGGCAGCTCAGCTGAGAGCTTTGGGAGTGAAGGGCTGTTTGCTGCTGACCACTGGCTCTCAGGCTGTAGCAGACCTTGTGCAATTTCTGTTTTCTGCACCTTAGGAACATCAGTACTTCTCCCTGCTACCCATGAGCAGCGTCCTTGGGGTTTGGTAGAGCTTTGCAAGGCAGGCTGTTGGTTGGTGCATGAGTGCTGTTGGCATCTTGTGTCTGCAGTCGTGGGCCCACATCTTCACAGGTTCAGTCACTTCTGTTAGACATGGGTTCAGCTTGTTAGACATGTTAGACAAATGTTAGACAATTCTCCAGCTTGTGAGCGTGGTCAGGAGTTAAACAGGATTTTTTTCCCCCCTATACTCACTTGGCTTTTTCTTTGAAACTCCACCTTCAACTTATGCCACGCACAAAAGGACTCAGTTTGTCATTTCTAGATGAGAATAATAAACCCTCTTATCTTGCAGGGAAATTGGGAAAATAAGTCAATTAGTGTATTGGAAATGGTCTGATACTGCACTGGCAAATACAAAAACAATGCTGGTTTATAACTTGGACAAAATAATATGCAAAAAGTAAGGCTCTAGACCAGTAATGAACAGTGACAGAAGGAGAAATTATTGAATCGTTGCTCATTTAGTGAACATGATTCCTGCTGTGCACTGGATGAAATTGGCCCTGTGGGGAAAATAGAAAGACTAGGATAATTCTTACAAAAAGAGAAATGATTCACGGTTGCAGAGAGCAGCTTATATTTAGCATTTCCTCACTCTTGACTGGTAAGTGTGGCCATCCAAAAACATTTCTGAGAATGGTGTGTGGATATTTGATTTGGGTGATTTTCTAGCTTTTGAAAGAGAATTGAATATAAAGCAATTCTGTCCTGAGATATTGTCCTGATACCTGCTGGAGGTGTAAGGTGCCTAAAAGTGCTGAAATGCCTCAATGCCCAGAGATCTCCCCAGTCCAGCTAAGGGAAGCTGCCCAGATGATGTTCTACCACCCTCTGCATGGGGGGATGCTGGGGGAGATCCAAGCTTTGCCATGGGCAAATGGGGCTCTTACCTGGTGGAGGCAGGAGCCCACAGTGGCAGCCACTAGATCTGGGTGCACTCTCAGCAGAGTCCCCACCCTGGCTCCTGCTCACTTTCAGATTGATACAATCAAGCTGAAAGGCTTCACCATCCTTTGTTTCATAAATTGGTTCGTGGAAAGCAGAATGCATTATAACTTCCTAAATGCCAATGGATTTTCATAGGGACAGCATGAAGCAGCCTTCTCTTAGATTTCAAACCTTTTCCAAAATGTGTTCTCTGAAATTGATTCACTTAATTTTTTTTTTTATGTTCAAGAAGTGATTGTTAGAATTTTTTTTCCTTTTTTCTTTTTTTGACACAGGTTAAATTGTTTATTTCCCTCTATTTCAGCCTTGGAAAATGCAGTGCTTTGGCTGAAATTCTCTAAAATGCCCACTGTGAAAACTTCAGCCCAAATAGTTATAATTGAGATAAATTGTAAACAATTCAATGCAGGGTCTTCTAATGAGAGGTATCAAGGAATATTAATAATAGATATTATTTCCAGTCAAGCCTGTAATAATGCATGATAGGATATTTAAGGTAAAGAGATGCAAGCACAAAGTGAGGCAAATGTATGTACTCATCTTTTACATTTTAATGGAACTAATTAATGAGGCTGGCATGCTTTTGAAAATGCTTTAATTTATTCTTTGATTAAAAAGTAGAAGTCTCTCATTAGTGCAGAAATATCTTTTCTGAGTTACACTTCTGGAGTGTATAAAACAGATCAGTGCTGATATAAACTGGGAATTTCAAAATTATTGTTTACACTGCATACTATTTCTGCATCATTCATTGTGGATTTACATCATAATTAGTTTGCTCTGTTTTCCCTGCAGTGAGCTTGACTTGAAATGGGAAATTCCTTTGGATTTAACTGTTGCACCTGATTGCTGTTTTACTTTCAGGCTTTGGCCATAAGGCCTGTATGTTATTTTATTTTTTATTTCTATGACAAGGAGTTTTTTTTTAAAAAAATCTGTATTTGATTTATCAAATTACTTCTTTTCAGTTTTGCTAGTCTTAGCCAAGGTGACCTTTGCATTTCTGGAATGGTGTTTTGATTATAAAACATTGCTTTAGCTAGCTCACTGCTTTTTTGCATGTGCCTTAATTATATTATTCCCCTGCAGACCTCATTTGGGGAAAAAGGATCTACTGCAGCAGTTTCTCTTTAATACCAGGTTCTGTAATTAGTATCCTCCTTCTACTTAGGATTTGGATAAAACATTAATTGATATTAAATACTGTGAGTGTGTGTAGGGTTGGGGGTGCTCCCAGCTGAAGCTGCATTCATGGCAGTACCAGAGGGGGAGTTGTCCTAGGGTGACTTTATGATGTTTCTGTCCCACATTGTGTTCTGTATTGTACCTTTGCATAAATGTGTGTTTCTGATACTTCTCTGTCTCACTTTAATGGATGAACCTCTCCCCAGGCTAGAGGGTTTATAAGGACTTTACAGTGCTAAAACATCCTTGAGCTAGCGCTAGAATCCTGCTAGCTTTCGAGAATTTCATCCAGACAGTAAAAACTGTGTGTTGCATTGGCACAGAGCAGCCCTGTAGCTCCTGTGCCAACCCCTGCCCTTCTCCAGGTTGTCCTTCCCCTGTGGCTGGAGCAGGAACGTCCCAGCCCTTCTTACCATCCTCACCTTTCCTTCACCCGGCACCTGCAGGCAGCGAGGTCGGGGTGCAGGCTGAGGGGTTCCTGCTCTCTGCCAGCTGCCCAGGTCCTGTGTGTTGGCCTCTCTTGCATCCCTTGGAGCTGGCAGGGAGGTGAGGAGGAGGAGGATGGTGTGGTGACCGCTCCAGAGCACTGGGCTGGGCCTCAGAGCAGCTGCCCCTGCTGAAACCCCGCAATGGCTCACTGCTTTCAGGCTGCCCTTTCTCAGCTTTCTGCTACAGAAATCTCAGACTCTGAAGTGAATTTACAGCCTTCCTCACCCTTGCTCACGCCTGTTTTGTGGCTGGGAAGATGGTTGCAACAAAGGGGGAAAATTTTCCTTCTAGAAAGGCAGGATAAGATCCAGAGCATCTTGTAGGCTAAGCAGAGCAGATGGGAAGCATACAGCTTTGCCCTCCTCAGCAGGTTAGAATCTGGTGGCTTGTGTATGAGATTTAATGTGGATATGAATAAATAATAGAGAGAAGGGAAAGAAATATTTGCTCAAAAAGGAGATTACAGAATGATATGCTCCACTGATAAATCAGTCCAAAAATACCTCCTCATGGAGACTCATTTTTCAGCTCCTTTGACAGCAGCTAGTGTCCCAGTTTGAAAGGCTCTCAGTGGATTTCAATTCCTTCCTGTCCCGGCAATGTTACATATCCCAGTTTACTAGTACAGGGCTCTTTCTCACATAAGGAAAATAAATTAGCAATTTAGAAAGGCTGACCAGAGACAACTCATCAAAGAGGAGTCCAGAGCTGTGTGAGTGGCAGCACTATCTTGCACATTCTATAAATACTGGTGTCACCCCGTGCACATCTTCCTTGGATTTTGCATTTATTTCTCCCTATATTATACACCAACATGGGTAGCAAAATATGAAAAAGAGGAGACAGCCGAGATTAGGGGCTGGAAACATTTTCACAGCAGTATCTTGTCAGCTTTCCAGCACACTCTGACTTATCGAGATCCAAACACTCACAGCTGGTGCATATTTTAATGCCAAATGACTGGCATGGCTGAAATTGGAATTCAGTCTCTCAATGCACCATATAGCACATTTAGTCAGCACATTGCTTTTGTGTGACTCTTTTTAAGTTAAGTTACATTTCAATGAGGATATTTTTATGGAGGCACTGTGAACTTGCACGGAAGAGTGTGTGGCTTGGTGTGCCAAGTGGTTCTATGTCTGATTAAAATTAGAAGTAAAACAACATGAAAAACCCTTCTAATTTACTGCCCTAAAATTGTCAATTACAGCAGTGCCAAGCAGTCTGGCAAGAGCTCCAGTTCTTCCAAAAGGCAGAAGAGCAGTGCCAACTCTGAAGCAAAGGAAAGCGGAGGAAATATTTGTCAACTCTATCCAATAACTGGCCACATAATAATTGGGCAGTAAATTCTCCAACCTGAGTTGTTTGGCTGATGATTGGAAAAAAGCCTGTTTTGGGTGGTGAGGGAAGCTGGGGTTTGCTAAAATGTTTTTTGGGTTTGGTTTGGGTTTTTTCCTCTGTTATTTTTGAGGGCCTTTTTTGCTTGGAGTTTCTTTTTAGTGTGGTTGTATTTTGAGGGGGTTTTTTTTGGCTTTTAAATCTTTTCATCAGTGCATTCTTTTTCACTGGAATTGTGATAGGTTGCTGTGTAACTCTGTGCTGAGATGAATGTTCTACTCTGCCATGTTTCCTGAGCAGCTCAGTAAATAATGTTGCATTGTCTATGAAATTTAAAATAACCATCAATTTCCCACATTGACACTAGAGGAAAGGTTTTGGGACAAGCTGCTTTGGCAGGGTGATAGCTGCTGTATATCCATCCTCTGAAATTCAGTGGCCAAAAACGTGAATTGTGGCCTCCCAGCACCTGGAGGAAGACTATAAGAAAGATGGAAAGGGACTATTTACGAAGCATGAAGTGACAGGACAAGGGGTAGAGTCTCCAAACTGAACAGAGAGTAGATTTAGATTGGATATTAAGAAAAAAGTCGTTTCTGTGAGGACAGTGAGGCCCTGGCCCAGGGTGCCCAGAGAAGCTGTGGCTGCCCATCCCTGGCAGTGTCCAAGGCCAGGCTGGATGGGGCTCTGACAACCTGGGATAGTGGAAGGTGTCCACAGCAGGAGGGTTGGAACAAGGTGATCCTTAAGGTCCCTTCCAAGCCAAGCTTTTCTATGATTCCATGATTTCCCTTTTAGGAAGTGCATTTCAGGCCTGTAGTAAGACCTTGCCTTGACTTTGAGCCCCTGAACATGGACAGGAATCCCCATGAGGGGCCGTGGTCCATGGCCCAGGGGGTCCTGCAGCACAGCTCTGGATGCTCCAGTTCTAGGGAGCTCCTTTGGGATCATCCTTCCAACGGTATTGCTGGAAAGGGCTCTGTCATGCAGTGCTGGGGGTTTGGAGGAAGGCTTTCACAGACTTAGAACGTCCCAGACGCTGTCTAAATTGTTCTAAAGTCATGGAGCAACTCAGATTTTGTTCATTAACATTCTTGCTAGACTATGAAATGAATTGAATCAATGGAAGCAAGACCCCAATATGAGAGATACTTTTGAACTTTTAAAATCTATAAGAGTTTTTTTCACGTGTTCCATATGTTTGCAAACAATTATCACGCTTGAATAATTTGACACAGAGGGTGGCAACAGATCAGCCAGTACTTCCATTATACCCCAGATTGTGTAGAACTTTATTTTTTGACTGGCTATATTTGCTTTTTTTTTTTTTT
>VWZP01010724.1:118195-205237 GCA_013396995.1 Dicaeum eximium
TTTTTAGTATTTTTAAAATTTTGTTCTTAATCCTAGATCTAGATTTCAGTTTATCTTAATGGCTGCAATAGGCTTTAAGGATGAACAAAACAAAATATAGTGTATGCAACAATGTTAAAAATTAGTTAATGAACCATCCTAGCAAAAGAAATTGGGGGTGGGGGAGGTGGGTAGAGCCAGAATACAGAAGGTAAATTATGACTATCTAGAGCAGAGCTAAGTCTGGGCAGTTATTGAAGAACATGTGGAAAAGAAAATAAGCAACAGGTGGCACAGGACACGAAGAGGAACAGCAGAGGTATCTGGGCCAATGGTCTCTCATGCTGTGTTGAACAGGGTGAATAATCCCTGCCATTAACTTCTTTCCCTTCCTGTGTAAATCTGTGCCAGGAAAGAAAAAGATGTTTGAAAGAGTGACAGGGAAATATGGTCTAACTCTGAAGAGTAAGTGGAAAGGAGAGACAAAGGGAAACAACTTCAACCTGTCTCACAATAATAACTGGGGTTTGTTTTGGTTTGTGGGTTTGGTGTTTTTTCTGGGAGGCTGGTCTGAGTAAATGAGAGCTGGAGCAGCTGGTATTTGTGCCTGGGCTGTGTCAAGCAGGAATTAGTGAGGTGCAGAGCTGGGACCTCAGCACGGCCTCAGGTCTGACTGCTTGTAAAGGAAAACAAACCACAGTGCCCGGTTTTCTCTCCCTGAGGTTCAGTGGTACCTCACAGAGGTATTGAGGTCTTTCACTACCTTAAAAAGGCAAGATCAGACTGTGAACAGTGTATTTTACTGTTATTATCAAACATAATGCACACATGCCGTGGGGCAATGGCAGTGCTACAGCATGGGGTACTTGCCCTGTGTCACAGGTTTGGATTGGTGCCTCCCACTGTTACGGGACAATCTGCTAAGGTATGGAACTGTAAGAATAAAATTACCTTGTACCCAGTAATTGTTACAAAGTTATTAAAGACACCTTTGGCACTCAAAAAAAAAGCTGAAGTAGCACAAGGACCAAATTGTCCCCGTTCTCCACCTGCAGCCTGCGTGCTTTGTTCTTGCAAGTCCCATCCTGCATGAGTGCAGAAAGAATAATTTATGTTCAAAAGGCCAAGCACCTACCAAATAGTCTGGGACAGCTGCATGTTTTGGTATCAAGTTCAGTGGGAGCAGGAAAAAGGGCGTGACGGGTCACTAGAAAGCTTTTGGCTTAAACATTTGTATTTTACTCTTTATTTCAGATTCATATTGATTTCTTTAGCACTGCCCACCCCCCCATAACTGCATCCATTCAAAGATAGAATATGTGCCAAATGCAGTTCTTTAAATGTCTCTGGAATTGCACCTATTTAATGAGTTTTAACATAATTTATTACCAGCAGAGAGCAGTCTGAGATTAGAATTAATATCAGACATTGCATGAGGAAAATATCATGGTTGAGCCATCCATACAATACATATTGCAGAATTAAACTGATTTATTTTTAAGCATACATAATATATATTTCTAAAAGGAACTTATTTTTGCCAGTTGGGTCTTTAAAGAGCAAACATTTGAAAAAATTGTATCTAGCATAAAGTGAAGGAAAACATGATAGTGTTCTTTCCAGTTTGAATTTTAAAGGTGTGACTGCTGGAGGTCAATTTGTGTCTTTGCCTTACCTTGTTTAAAAACAGATCTGTTCTCAATAGTATTTGTGCTTCACAGTTTTCCTTAGTTTCTAAGCTTAAAACTTTCCTTGGTTGTTGCCTTCATTTCAATTTGCTTCCATTATTTTTAATAGTTTTCAAGTTACAAACATAAAGCCTGTTTTTCATCAGTAGCATCCTGCAGAGTGTTTCATTCATACTGCTGAAAGATATAAGAAATAAGAATCATTGCCAAAATCAATAAACTGAAGTATTGACTTTCAATCCTGTCCTGTTTAGAAGGCATTAATCTACATGGTAAATCATGTCATCATTGCAAATCTGTCCCTCTTGCAGTTTTTATCATTTTTTGGACTGTGCCTTCTAGTTACACTACTTTTTTTTTTGTGGGGTTTTGGGTGTTTTTTGTATTGTTAGGCCTTGTCTTCAAATCCTGTCTTGTTTTATTGTTTCACCCATAAGTTAGTCAATGCTCTAATTTTACTGCATTATCTAGCAGACATATGGGGCTGTTAAGGGTAGATCTCCAAAATCTCTAAGTTCTGAGTTGAGTTTTTCTAGAGGCAGAGCAGCAGCTGTACCCAGAGAAAGGTCTGCTTGTGGTGTACAGTAAGCCTCAGAGCCTGGAACTGGATCTAAACAGACCTGGGTTTATTTTTATTTGACATTTTCTTAGGTTCCCACTCTCTCAAGTCTGGACCTGACTCCTTGTGCACTTTCCTTGTGGCTGCATGGATGGACACCTTGTGCCAGCTGGGGCAGGGCTCTGCTGCTCTCTCCCATGGAACGTGGGCAGGGAAGTGCAGGGCTCTGCTTGATCCACCCTCTCCCTGCACAGGGCAGAGCAAGCCCATGAAGGGCAGGTCAGTCTCATCACATCAGCCTCGTGCAGGTTCCAAACAGAAATCAGTGCCTGACTGAGAGGTTCATGTGTGGATGGTCAGGTGGTTCAGCAGAGAAAGCTGTGGGAGCAGAGCTGAACCCAGAGTGTCAACACCTGTCTCTGGGGAGATGAAAGAGCAGGTGTGTCCTGTGTACAGTCATTAGTGTAGGAACAAAGAGGCATGACCCAGCCCTCCAAATGTCTAATCCAAGTCAGCTCCTTTCATCACAGACTTAAGACCTCTCCAGCAAAGTTCAGCTTGCTTTCAACTCCACCGGACATCAATAAGCCCATGTGGGTCTACAGGAATCTTTCTAGGCATAAAAAACTTACTGATAACACAATTCATTTGCATGGAATCATTTAGTTCCTAAAGCCATGGAAGGTGTGTGTGGCCTGGTGAGGAGTCCTGCACAGCTGTGTTTGCAAGGCTTGGTGGGATAAAGTGAGGTTGGCACATTTTATTCACAGACTTAGTGAGGTTGAAATGGTAAGGGAACAATCCCAAAAGAGAATTTGGTGTGTGATCTGGTTGTTTATAGAACCCCAGCGCATCCATTCAAGGAACAGCATAGATTAGAGATGTGTTGAATTGTGTTATTCACTTTTGTAGGCTTCTAGGAAACCTGCTTGGGAAGTGGCTGGACTTCAAAGAGGTAATGAACAGAAGTTCTAAGGGAGCACAGCTATAGTGAAAAGAGAAACAAAAGTTAAGGGAACTAACCTGGCTTTGGTTTCAGATTGAATCAGAATTCATCGTTTATCCCCACCATCATTTTTTACTTGATTACTGCATACCAAGGATGTACAGTGCTTGTTTATTTGTCTGTGTTAAATTGATACAAATTTGAGGTGGAAAGACCTTTTTGTCTTAGTGCCGAAAGTACTGGTGGGGCAGAGATATAAATTATATCATTTAACTGTGTCCATTTAACTGTGTTTTGCATTACTGTGCTTATTAGCCTTTAGTTAGAAACTGGTTTCATCACACCTAATTTTTTTTTTTACAGAATGTGTTTGGTATGCCATTTTTCAAAATCTATACAGAGGATTAAATAGATAATCACCAACAATTTGACTCCAGAATTCTTGTTAATATATAAATTAGTAGGTTTTCCTATTTGAATGATATAAATAGCCAAGGCAGAGACCCAGCTTGCAGGAGCCTATCTGGGTCTTTATCACGGAGCAGAAGCTGTCACTTCATGGGTGCGGCTCACTTGTTTCTTTCATGTATTTCTTGCTCCAGCTTCAGCCAAGCCTCATCCCATGAGAACTTGTGGTTGCTGTTTTTCTCAGTGCTCCCTTATCTCAGGTTGCAGGGTTGGCTGTTTTTAGCTCTCTGTTGTGTTGCAGTCTCTGCCCGGGCTCCCTGGAACGCGGTGCAGGGGGGCAGCGGCGGGCATTGTCTGACTCGGGTACCTTTTACCTCTCTGGGTTTGTGTGGAAACTGATAATTAAAGATGAGAGGCTTATTGCTGCAGCATAATGTAGGAATGCTTTGGAATCAGAAGGCAAGCATCATAGCACCCAGGAGGAAATGAAAGTTCAGTAATGTCCACATTATTAATCACTTGCATTGTTTCTCTCTGTGACAAAAAACAATCTGTATTTTCTACAGCTCTGCATGAATATTTACATTAAATAAATCAGCATATTCTTTTAACAGTTTCCTCTTAATGGCACTGTTAGGAATTCCTGTATAGGAATCCAATTTGAGGAAAAAATACTTATGTCTAAATTCTCCAGCAATAAAATAAGAATATCCATTTGAAAATATTTGCCTAAACGTTATACGTAATCAGTAGAATATCCATTTTTGGAGATGGAGATTGCCTTTTATTCTGTACTAGTAAGGTACCTAGAACAATAGTGTCATTGTAAGTGACTGTAGTTGAATAGGTATTGAAAACTAATATTTCAACAGCCACAGTACTCAAAATGTGTTTTGAAAGATGATAAATAACAGCTCTATTGCAAGTCTGTAGTTGGTAAACAATATAAAAATAAAAAATATGACACTTCTCTTGCCTCTCCTGTGCCCACATAGTCAAAGAAAACATAAAACCCTAAACCAAGGGAAAACAGCGTTACAAAATATTCTGCTAACAAGAAACAGTGTGTACTAACTTGGCTTTATCCTTGTGTATGTGCATCTTAATCCAGCCCTCAGTTAAGGCTGAATGTCATAGTTCCTCTCTGATAAAACAACACTGAAGTGCATTTAGCATAGTTTTATTTTAAACATGGAATATAAATAGTGCATGTAAACCCAAGGGTCATGGCAAAAACTGCTGATCAGAGGGCTGGGTAACAGAAACAGCTTTGGGGATGGGGCAGTGTGCCTGGATCTCCATCCCCTGCTCAGGATGTGCCTGTGGCTCCTCTGCTGCCTGTGCCCCTTTGGGGTCAGCCTCTCCTCTGCAGGTCCCTGACATGCACCAGGGAGGAAAGCAGAGAAGGAAAGGGGAGCCAGGTATGAGCTCCTGTTCCCTGTGTTCCCACCTGGATGGTGTGAGCAGCAGCACTGGCTATCCTGGGAGATCCTGCTAGGGCTGAGCAGAAGCACAGCTGCTCCTCTGGCAGAATGGAGAAAATCCAGGAAGGAACACATGCTGGACTTATTGTAGCAGTTCCCCCACTTCCCTTCTTTGATATCCGTCCTTGTCAACGATGGCCAGCCCCTTTCACGGGCAATTGGCCTCAAGGGGACTGCTTGTTTCTGGGGAATTGCATCTGTTTCCTTCATCTCTCTCCAGCTCACACTCATCTCTTTGCATGCCAATCAGTTTTTCTTCTTTGCTGGATATTATCTTTAAGGACTGCCCTTTTGTGCATGGCCCTTCCCCCTTCCTCTGGCCATGCTGCCTTCCCCACATGCATACTTTCTCTTTCCTTCCTAAGGAGTTTCCCTAAACAATGAACAGAAACAGGAAGCCACTTGCAGCCTCTTTTCCCTTCCCTTTCACTGAAAAGCATTACAGTGCTTTTTACACAGTGACCTTGAAGTAGCCTTCCTTTCCCAGCTCAAACTGGTACTGGTGACTGATGTACCTTTGAGGGGGGGCAGGGGCAAAGAGGAGGTGAAATAATAAAAATGAAATAAAATAAAGAAAAAGAGAAAAGAAAATCTGCCCAGACTGAGGAATTCAGAGATGAAAAGAAAGGGGAAAAAAAATCCAACCCAAAAAAAGCAAGGAACCCAGTTCACCTGTATAGGCTTGAATGTCTCTGAATAGCTACCCCATGGAGGTGTGATTGCTCTGTATTATGCTCTGTAGGTCAGAGTCACTGGGTGACTGAGAGCTTGCAGTCAGATGCCTGGGGCTTCCTCTTCCCACAAAAGCAGTAGGAAAAGAAACAAGGATTTTTTATGAAACCAGAAAATTACAGTTTTTTTCTACAGGCTTATCTTAAAATGTTACTCCTATCAGCATCAATGGAAGAGGCTTGAGTAAATTATGGCCATTTTCAGGAGTGCACACTTATCCAAAGGTGTTCAGCTTCACTTTTTCCTTGAGTTCCTGCTGACAAAACTGCACTGTGTAATGGCTGAGTGTCAATCACCAGCAGACGCTGTCGTGTTCAGTGGAAGGTACTGAGCTGCCTTGAGAGGGGGTGTTTAAAACATGAGCAGCCTCAAGAAATACCCAGTGTGTCTTGCTCATTCTGATTTTGACTTTGCTTTTCTACTTTATTTACTTGTTAATTTTACCCTCTAAGCTGCTTTAATAAAATACCTGATTAAAGGTTATGGTAATAAGCACATTATAGAGTTTCAAAGCATGTCAAGTATCAACATATAAGTCAGGTAGTTCACTGTGTCTTTCAAATATTAGAAAATTATTTCCCTCAGACAGGTGAGGACAATGCTGACTAAATGACTTGCCAAAGTCCTCCAGTGTGTCCAGCTGAACTGTCTCCTGGGCTTGCCTCATAATCAGTTCATCACCTTGGTATGAATTCCTATTTAATAGAGAGTGTTCGTTTCCTACAACATCATTTGAATTTTTCTGCTCTCATTCAGTTGTGCTTATTTATCCTTTTTTTTCCCAGTCTTACATAAGTGTGCTTTACTGGATCCGGCTGATGGTTCGGTGGCTCCCATCTCCTTTCATGCAAACAGGTGCATTCTGGAAGCAAGCAGAGAAGGAATGTTCCTTTTTGTTCCCAAAACCACAGAGATACAAAATCAACTGCTGAAAAAGTGTTTGCAAGTGAAATTAACTTCTTGCTTGTCTTTGCTGTTCTTGACCTGACTCCATATTAGTTTCATTAATTTACTCTGGATTCTTAACTCATCTGCTGTTGAGTCCCAGCTCTTCCACAAATGAGCTGTGGCTGACCCTGCTAAGCTCCTGCTGGACATGGCTGTCTGCAAATCTCAGAGCAGCACTCTGGATTTAAAAACAGGCAAGATGAGAGCTCTGATTATCTTCCTGAACTTAAATACAATCCGGTCTGTTCACATGCTTGTTACCAGTGTGAAGAATTTATTTCAATTACTGGAACTGGCTCCTTTTGAAATACAAGGAACATTTATGTTTGTCATGAGACACCTTCTTCTCTTTATACCAAGCATTTTTGAAACCTGCTTCATTATGTGAGCTCTATGGAGAACCCTTTGGAGAACAATTATGTGCTATCTAAGGTATCATGATAAATGCTGGATACAATAACTCCTAAGTCACAAAAAGCATGAATGCTGCCTTTCTTGGTGCCTTGTATTTCTTGCAGCTTTACATCCAGATGGATTTCCTCATTGTCACTGCACGTGAAGTTCAAACCCATAGGGATTTTTCCATTAGGCACTTAACTCTTTCTGGGTCAGTTCAGCAGGCATTTCCCTCCTGCAGCTTCCTCTGTTCCACTACAGGTGTTCATCACTCCCATTAATTCAGATTCTTTACATGGGATCCAAACCAAACAATGCTCTTCCCATTCTTGCAAATGTACTCTCAGGGAGATTCTTTTCCAAAACCAGTGGTAAGCAGACCTCTCAGCATTTTGCAGAGATTAATGAATTTGTCTTCCCAATGTCTCTCAGAGGCGAAAAAGCTTTTCCCCCCAAAAAAAAAAAAAGAAACTGGGAATCCAGTGAGATTAATGGATTTGGTGAAGTTTACAAGAGAGGCAGTGGCACAGAGGTGACAAGCTCTGACTTAGCTCACAGTCCTTTCCTCACATAAGAAGTCATCTTGCCAGGAAAAACTGCTGTTTCTGTTCTTAGGAGTAAATTTGCTCTTTAGCCTGGAATACAGCCCACGTGGCTTCTTATAAAGGAGAATAAGACACTATCCATTCCCAAAGAAATAGATCATTTAAGGCAATAGCAAATACAGAACATGAGAGGAGATGTCTTTATATTTAGAGGTGTCCAGGAGAGAAAATGGGGAGCGGGGAGGTCCCGATCTATGTGTGACTCTTGCAAGCAGACTCATAATGATGAACAAACTTTCAGGTCCCATGGCAGTATGAAGAGCTGCCTACATGGATGGTACTGATCTTCTGGTTTCTTTTTCAGACTTGGATGTGTTGGACCAAGCATTGTGAGTAGGTGTAATTCATCCACCAGAATATTTTTTTTCTTGATATGGAGGATAAGGCTGAATTTTGCTGTTCTCTGTGTACCTTTGCACTACTGGAACAGGTATGCTGGAGAGATTTCTCATGTTTTTCCCAGGTCAATGTGCAAGTAAATCAGAGAAGATTCTGGAAGTAATAGAGAAGCAGGGTGCTTATTACTCATACATGACTGAGCATGTTTTACTCTCGCAGATCTGAAAGGGTTTTTAATAGGAAGGGACTCTGTTTTATCCGTTCTCAGCTACTGCTGTGTTGAATACAGTTTTGTACCCCATCTAAAAAAGGAATCTGAGGTTCAGACTTAGCTCTGGCTATAATCTGTTTTGACCTGCCAGCACATATTGTGACCCTCCTTAATTACACAGCATTTTTACTTTTTGAGGGCTGAGGAAGCTTAGGAACACCATTGCTTTCCACGAAGGCAGGATGAGGCCCAAGTGATGCCATCTACTTTGTGGTGATTTTTAAATGACCTTTTCAAATTCCTCCAATTAATTAAATTTATTTCAACTTATCCTGTATCACTGATTGAAGTGAAGAACTTTATTTTTGCCTTGAAGGTGGAATATGTACTGAATAGTCTTTGCTGAAAGCTTTAATCAAAGCTGGATTGGACTGCCTTTCTTCTGTACTGCCAGAATTTTGTGGGATTTTTCTTGTTTAACCTTCCAAATGACCTCCTTTGCTTTTAACTTTTTGCCATTCTCCTTTCCTGGAGCAAATGCCTGGAAATTCTTGGTGCAGGTTTTTATGCCATACACAGAGCCATCTTTGCAAAGACATAAATCTGTCAGGCAAATTATAGACCTCACTGAATTGAATAAAGAATTTAGAAATTAGTTACATAACGTTTAATTCTTCTTTGGCAATTGGACAACTATGAAGAAGTAAAATTTCTCTATGCTTAGACTATAAGTGGCATTTCCTCTCTAGACTCTACCAGTGACTGCTCTAGCAATACCAATATTTCCCTGCCAGATGCAGCATACTTAAATCAAGCATGATTTTTATACTAGTAAATATCAAGTCTATTAACTTTCCTGAAATGTAGATGTGGAGATAGGAATCCTTATTTGAGGATACCATTAAGTTCCCCTGGTCTGTTCATCTCGTTAAGATTTATCAGGAGCAAATGAGGCCTGTGTTCAGGAGCAATTGCTTTATTTCCTGTGCCAGAGGCAGCTTCTTTGATGCTAGGTGAGGTCACTTACGGTGTTGTTTCTGTCATCATCCCACACAGCTTTGCATGAGCAGCTCCTGCAGTATTAATCTCCTTCAGAGTTCTTTCAGCTTTTAGGTTTCAGGTAGTTTTTATGCAAAATGAATTCTTCTTCCATTTATGTAATTCCTCTACTGCTTTCTTATGCCAGGGATGCAAATCACCACCCCAACCCAAAGTCTCCACATTCTCCAAATTTACTTATTCTTCTACTTATTTTTTCCCTCAGATGTTTTCATGTAATATTTTTCTTGGGAGTTTTGCTTGGCTTAGTCAACTTGCCAGACTCTGTTCCAGGCTATTTTAGTGTCAACCCGGTCCATATGGAGCTTTCATTCACTAGTTGTGCTGTCCAGCACAATTAATTTCTCAACCACAGGTCACCCTCATTTCCGCTGAGATTATAGATTTTATGTTTTTTCATCAAGTCCATCTCGCAGTGAGGTTCTAGTGTACTTTGCCTCCAGCTGTCTTGTGGCTTGTCCCTATATCCTACTGTTACTTCCTCTAAAAAAGGCACAAACTGTATTGTCATTCTTCTGTTAAGAGTGACAAGCGGGAAAAAAAGCAAGTATTAACTTTCATTTTATATTTCCCTTCAGTATTGCCTCCCTGATGTTTCTTTCTCTTTGTGGTTCATTTTTCACCCGTGTTGTTCAGTATTTTAGTTTTTCCAAACGCGTCTCATGACAGGAGTGAAAAATGTGTTTTCTGAGCGAGGCCACAGCTGGAGCCAGCTGTGCAGCTCTGCCGGAACCGCCGAGCACTCGGGAGCACGGCACGATTGTTCCCCATCCTCGCTCTCCTCCAGCTCGCCCCATGCTCCCGGCAGGGACACCCGTGCTGGTGGCAGCGGTGGTGGCGCTGTCGCTGTCCCCGCCGGGGCCGCGCGGTGTCCCCGCCGTGCGCGGAGCTGGCCGAGGTGCTGAACCCGGCAAAGCGGCTGCCGGCGCTCCTTAAAGCGTTTTCTTTCCCTTTATGCAGGAAAAAAACAAAAAAACAAAAAAACAAAAAAAACCAAAAAAAACCAGGTGATGTATTAGATACTCGGAAACATTTCTCATGCCTAGTTTCCAGAGTTAGTGAAACGACAGGTATTTTGTTTGTTTGTTTCCAAAAGGGTAAATCTTCAAGCCTTTCTAAGGTTAGTGAGAGCATGCAGAACCTTAACTGACTGTGAAATTTATCTGGTCGGTTTCTTTCAGGAAACATTTATTATATATTTGGTGCCTTATGGTTTTTGTTTCAAGTATTAGGAGACTATTTGTACTAATATAAATCTATCTGTAGAAAACAGAAACCTAATAGAGAATATTGAGCTGGGTCTTCTCTTACTCTGCTAAACAGCCCTTCCATCACACCAAAATGCCCAAGGCCACAAAATAATTCCATAATGCTTTGGAACAAGAATTTAGTATCCTAAAGTCTGTAGAATATTCAGAAAATTATTGATCCATCGTTCCTCCATGTGCTGTATAACTGGATTTTCAATCCAAGAAGTTAAAAACCAGCTTGCCATCATTCCATTTAGACATGAGTGTCTATTACACTGATTTTGCATAGAGCTGTGATGGTGACAGAAGGGTGATGCAATGACCTCCCTGTCAAGGAGTGGTGCCAGTACAGTGGGAATTTTACCCCCACCTTAGGTAGTGTTGCCCAATTACTTTAAAACACACCACCTGTGGCCACAGTGCATCAGTAGTGAAATGGGAAATAAAAGCCTGACTCTGAGATTCTTCTGCTTTACTAATTGCATTTTCACTTCATAATAAAGAATGTACATGAGGGAGCTGTAATTTTCCCGGTCTAGCCAACAATTTTTTATTCTCGATGAGTGTATTTATTCAGCTACAATTCTGTCCTGAGCTTTTGTAATTTTATTTATTGCTATGCTTATTTGTAAAAATGAGAAAATCAATAGAGTATTGGGGCAAGGGAGGGGAAGGAAGAGAAAAAAATCACTCGGAGGCACTACAATAAATTTGCTGCAGGATAAAAAACTCCAGAGACAAAAAAATAGATAAATGTCTGATGATAAAGACTGAAGGCAAAATCTGAATCACTCATTGATTCATCATGTCTTTTCTTCAGCATTTATAGAGCCAAACAAATAAGATAAAGGGAAGAGATAATCCCAGTAGCCTAATGAGAGTTTTACAGTCACCATAAAGACCTCTCTTCTGAAGGCTGAATACAGAGATGTGCTCTATAGATTTGTATTTCATAATGAGCTAGAGGGTGTTGTGGACTCATCTGGGCATTAGATTAGCTTAGCTGTCTTTTGAAGCTTCATCAGTTGTAGAGTGAGCTGACTTCACCCTCTTAGTTTGTTTTGGGGTTTATGATTTTTAAACCTTATTTGTTTTAGAAATGAGGTGATGTGACCATGTGATAGAATTCCCCTTCTGTCCCACTTCTATTAGCTGGTTGTATTGATTATTTTAATGAAACAGAATAGAAAATCAGCAACTGTGAGACATGGTTACAAGTGTAATGGAAGTACATGGTGAAGAAGACCATGAGGATTATCCCACTTAAAACAGGATCTGGTTTCTGGGTTTCAGTGACACATTTTCCAGAAAGAAGAGGCATGTGAATGCCCCATTCCTCAATGAGACTGTTTTAGTTAAAGACCATGTCTGTCTAAGATACAAATCCACAGGAAGCCAGTTGCCTTAGCTCTGCTTGACAAACAGTTACAGCATTCTCTGGGAAGGTTGCACGTTTGCGTTGCTTTTGTTCATTGTGTTAAGAAATAGACTTTTTTTTTTTTTTTTTCATTTTTTGAGACTAAATTGTCATCTATGGAGTCATAGATTTCAAGAAGGCCAAAAGTCAATATCTATTCATGCACACAGCTTTTGATTCCATTTCACCCAGCTGACATGCGGTCATCAGCATAGTAGACAATCCTTGCAGCCTGCAGAGGCAGCCAAAGTGAAGAGGAAAGGATGGGCTCCAGGATGTATAACCACTTTGGAAACTGCAGAGGTTCTGTTGGTGTTTATTGTTTGCAATGAACCTCTGCCAAGTTATAGTTCCTTCTTGTGAACGAAACAAGAAATGAAAGCTTTCCCTGGCTGATGCAGAAGCGGGACTTTGCAAGATGAGAAAGGTTGAGGATACTTGACTGAAGTTCACACTGTAGACCTTTCAAACATTTCCTTAGCTCTTCTATTGCTGCTCTGGTGGTTTCACTCCCTTGCAGTGCAGATTTTATCCCAAGTCCTCACAGAGTATCTTTCGGGTGCTTGAAGTGTTTGAATGGGCACTGCTGAGCAACACCAGTAAGCAGAAATGTCAGCAGATGCTGCTGTGCTGGCCTTGCTGTGAAGTGCTGTCTCCCCTGAGGCCCTGGCCCAAGGGGGTGTGAGGGGAAGGCATATCAGTTTCTCTAGAAAGGCCACTGTTTTGCATAGAACAGTTAATAACATTGAGCAAACCTCTTGGTCTCCTGTGGATTTCTTTCTTTCTTTATTCTTAACATATTCTTTTTTCTCATTATCTGTGCTTGGCTTTTATATAATAAAATGTTACTAGTCTAGGGGCTGGATCTAAAAAGACTGCTTATTTTCCTTGCCTATGCACCCTGATTCTACAGCTGAACCAAAGCTCTTACTTTCCACTAGATTTAAATTGGATTTTTATTCAACAGCCAAATAATTTAGAGGGTTTCTCTAATCTCTGCTACTCTGCCTCATTAAGTGCGAAAGAATTGTTACTTCTACTCACCCTCATTGAAAAAACAGCTTTTAGTAACTTTGCATGTAGCTTGAAGGCTGCCTTTGTTCCCCAAAATTAGTTTACGTTTAGGCTATATTAGTTATTCCCCTGGATACTGTGTCCCAGGCAGCTCGGTATTCAGGAGTCCTTGCAAATACAGAAGAATAACACCACAGATTTGCTACAAAGACCTCATTGTAAGACTAAAAGGATTTCCTGTGAATAAGAGCTACACATGGACTTAACACTGCTGGGAGCAAGAACATACAAGGAGAAACTAACTACATAGTGAAGCCAAGACATTACTGTTTTTTAATGATTTCTTTGTAGATAGAGAGAAGAGGTCTTTTCCCAAGGAGCTCATGATAATGCAGTGTAGCCAAGAACACAAAGGAGAACGTTGTATGGAAGGAAAAAAGGGAGTCTTGAAGAAAGAGAGGAGGCTCTGAGCCTTCTCCATCCTTCTGTTCTTTTCTGCTCATTTAGCTGAGGTGTGAATCTACCTGGTAGGCAACACACACTGCCTGTTCTGCAGACAGGGATTCCAAGGGATGGAATGATTGCTCAGTCCTACATGATGGGGCCAGTTACAAAGGGGTAGCAGAGCACAGCTTAAAGGGACATCATTCTCAAGGCATGTGCCACAGGACTGCTCACTATAGCACACAATGAAAAAACAAACAACAAAATGAAGTGATTTATCTAAAGCATTTTGTCCTCAAAAGTGTTCTCCTACCTTGGATAGCTTTAAAAAAGCCCCACATTTGTATCAGGAGTGAACTTTATTGTTACCATACATCAGTGCAAGATAGGAATAACTTCAACCTGAAAATACATAAAGGATGGGATTTGGGGGCCAGTCTTTCTCATATTGAATGTTAATACATTTATGCAATGAATGTTAATACATTAATGCATCTCAGATGGTAGAGGAAGGAGAGGAAAGGATGGAAATGCTCTTTCTGTAGTGTCTTAAACACAAAATAAGAATTAAGATTGTATGTTCTGTGCAGTCTGCTCTGAGTTTATTTGCTCAGTTTCATGACTAAAATTGGCCAAGGGATGGTTTCTTAACCAGAGAGAATCTAGGAGTAGTCTTTTGGTCTTGGAGTATGACAGGATCTGATACTCATTTTGCTGAATACAGACACAGAGCAGTGGACTTCTTTGTGCAACCCTCTCTTCTCTTTGCAACAAAACATAACATGGTTTTGCTGCAGACCAAAGAGCTCCCCTTGTGTCCTATCTCTGATCACAAGCAGTGGGGATGATTAGGAGGAGGAGGACAACTGCTCCACTCTCATTTAGATTAGTGTGCAGCTCAGAAGCTCCACAAAACAGGACAGAGTCTACTAAACAGGATTTTGATCACCTCTCCTTTTCTGTTCCACGTGTTCTTCACCTCAGTTTTGTCTCTAGCCCGTGTTTGGTTGGAGCTAGCCCTGGAGGTGGCATTAGAGCATTTCTGCAGTGCACAAAGGCCAGTTTTGTGTCTGTACAAGGTATTTATTCTGGGCTGTACTTCACCAGCTGGTGGTGAAATTATCGTGGTATTTAGAAGGGAAGAGAAGCTCTGAGGATGACTTCTCTGTCAGCTTAAGGGCAGGACTGTCAGGCCATTTCATACCTTCTGCTTCTTTTCTGTTTTATCTAATGACACCGTGCTCATGTTTGCCCTTCCCTAAAGCTTTAGTGATGAATCTTGTAGCTGTTGGACCAATGTGATTACATGCTGAACCACACTGATCTAATCTTGCTCTTTCTCTTTCCTTGACCTTTCCACCTCTTTCCTCCATGCATTCAGCCTCTCATTTTTATAAGGAAAACCAAAAGCTGCTCATACTCTAATCACAGTGACCTTGGAGTCTCAGTTGGTGAGAAGCTACCTCATTTTGCATTCTAAGCCATAATTAGTGTCAGTCAATGTCAATGGCATGAGAAACAGCTACAAGCAAGAAAGGTCAGAGCCTGGCTGCTCCTGCAGCCGAGTGCACAGTGGCATGGGTGGGTGTCCCCTCAGAAACCTGTGTCTGGGAGCAATCTCACAGGATACTCGACCTCACCACGCAGTTGCCAGGTAGGATTGCAGATCCTCGTTTTTTCACGTTACAGTATTAGTTTTGATAACCATGCAGAGACAGATGGCATTTTGTCGGCTTTCCAAAGCAGAGGAATAATTTGCCGAGCTGTAGCTAGTGTAATGAGAAGCCAAGGAAGTTGAAGATGAGGTAAAACCAAAGCATCTGTCGGTCCTCGTGTGCCAGCTTTTAGATGCCGCATACAAACTAATATTTCCACACAAAAAAAAAGTAGTGACTGTTACAGATTTGTGTAAAAAAGATGGCATTTGATAACAATGCCACAACAGATGTCGTTGAGTCCATGCTTGATTTTTACTACCGCTCTGTGCATTTTTGGAAGAGATACTTGCTCTGCACAGCTTGTATGGAGTATGTTCATTATAAAATTTTATTTTTCAGGAAACAATGAGATGGAAATTTTGTAGCTAATCTAATATTGTCCTTCTTTATCATGCTTCCTTAGTGGTTAGGGAGGAAGAGTTTATTCTTATTTGATTCCTTTTCAATCTTTTATGTGAGAGAAGTGTCTATACCTGTAACTATATACTGTATATAATATAAAAATCTTAAAAGAGAGCTCTCTATTAAAATACAATGAAAAATTTGAGGTTGCTTGCATTATCCAATATTACATTTTTCAGCATGTGTCATGGAAAATGTGTAATTATATCTTCCCTATTCAAAGAAATCCTTCTCTTCACCTTAATCCTATTCTTTCTCATCTTCTTTGATGAGAGAACAATGTTTCAAAAGTTCCCCTTTAAGAGCAGAGCTTGTAAAAAGAAACCCATGGAATACTATAGCCTACTTGACTCATTCTCCTTGGTAATAGATGTGGCAACTTAATAAAAGCAGCTTCTATCTAGGTCAAAATTATTTGAGGCATGCATACTTCACCTGAAATACATGTATTTTTGCTAAATACCTGCTGTGATGTGGTATCCTCTGCACATCTGCATTGAGTGTTGGGAGTCTGAGGGGAGTGAATGAAGGGGGGCAAGTACTCCTCAAAGGTGTGACCCTGACAAGGGCTAAACGTTTATGTCCAAGCCTTTCTCAGGAGCAGAAAAGGCAGGTCCATGGGTCACTGCAAGGAAGGCTGGGGGGAGAGAGGAGAGAAGGGAAGGGAAGGGAAGGGAAGGCAGCTCCCTGAGGAGCCAGAGCATCCTGCTGCAGGCCTGAGTGTGGCTGGGTGTGAACTTCAAAGGGATCCACAGCTAAACAGCTGCCTGTTTTTATAGTGCTTCTGCTGGGTGTTGTTTCTTGGTTGGGAAGAGCGGTGCAAACGCTGCTTTGCTGGGTGCAGGGTGGGGAGGAGGGAGCGCAGGTGTAGCTCTGTGTGCAGCTGGATTCTGTTCCCAGGGAGCTGCTCCTGCCAAAGCCTCTTGGTGGGACTGAACCACAGCCAAGGCTAGAAGGCCAGTTTGAGGCAAAAATGGCAACAGGTGAACTGGACAGGGCTGAATCTGAGGGGTAAAGATATAACATGTTGATTATAGAAAGACAGAGCAGTGGTTGATTGATTCTTTTTGCTACCTGGAGCCCTGAGGCAAGGAAGAATGTAACTCTGAGATTATAAAGTGCTTTCACCATGGGTTAGCAGATGCTGTCAGCCAAGGGAGTACTCTTAGACCTTGCCAATTCTTCAAAACACTTTCCACTGCCAGCCAGCATTACCTCTGCCTTAGCCACGCTGAACTGGAGTCTCACATCCAGTTTTTATCCAATACCAGATTTTTGCCAAGTATTGTAAGAGCAGACATTTTTCTCGCAGTAGATTAAATTCACTGACTTTTTCTCCATTTCATAGTATTCAAATGGTGTTTACAACACAGAGTTAGAGGCTGAAATTGCCATATTTTGTACAATTATCACAGAGTTTAAATTGATTATCCTAATGGAGATCTGCTACTTTCAAAATGTTGCTGTCTCTCTGATTTTATAGTGCTTATTGTAGACTGCTGATGCCTTAGAACTCTTACACACTCTGTTTTCATTGTATTTGTTTCCTTATGAGTGAAACATTACCCAAAGGTTTGGGGTATTAAAGCCAAACCCTTTTAAGGACTGTGTTCAGTAACAAATATTAGTACACAGAAAGTGTGCAAGAATGGACTAAATACACTTGTGCTACATGAAGAGGGAAAAACAGCATGTAATATTTTACTTCTGCACCTGTACAGGAAATTCAGGCTCATTCAATATTCTTTATTGTGCTTGAATGTTCATTTATTCAATACCATCTGCAAGAGCTTTGCTTCCTCCCAGATACTCCACATAAAACCCTTCATTTGATAAAATTAATGCTGATAATATCTTTGGATCCTATCCTTGGAGACAGTTTGGGTTTCTTTGTATGAACAGTTTTAAATGTCTGTAAAAGGCTAGAAATCCCAACAGCTTAGAATATTTGTATCTTTGCAATGTGAAAACCAAAGTTAAATGGGAAGATGAGTAGGGGTTTTCATGGAGGTCTGGAGGAAGAAATGGTGCTGTGTTTTGAGACACAGCCAGCTCCCAGTCTGTCCAAGGACTTCTTGCAGAATGTTCAACCTTTTTTTCTCTTATATCTCCCTATGTTGTGTGAGTCTGTGTACACTTAATTGGGAAGGCATTTATCTTTTTCTTTATGGCACAATGAGAGGCTTAAAAACCACTGAAGGTTGTGAAAGACCTGGATCCAACAGGAAAGACCATGACAGCACAATAGCAAACTTCACTGTAACCTCTGTCTTTCAGGAATTATCAACATTGCAATTTTGTTTTAAACATAAATAACTAAAGACATAAGGGCAAAGGCAGCCAAATTAACTTATCATGCTGAAAATAAGTGGTAATAATTGGACTCTTGAATACAAAAATGGTAATAAATCAAAATACAGATTTAAAATTTGCAAGTTTAATTGGTATAGGAATATTTTTAGTAGATAAGAAGATGAACACCAAATATCATACTTTAAACTTGGTATCATTAAAGATGATCCAAGAAGCTAATACATTTTTTCTGCATCACTCTCTTGAAGTACTATTTTGCTTTAATGCTGAGCATAATAGATGACTATGATTGTGGTATATCATTTGTTAGAATAATGCTCTGATGAGCCACTTGTACAGTGTCAGCTTGAAGTAGATTTAATCCTTTTTCTTGAACTATCTGTTATTCCTCTGCATGTTCTCTGTGCTGTGTTTTCCACTGACCCTTGTTTGCTAATGATACTTTTTATTAGTGGCAGTTAGAATAAATTGGTCTGTTAGGTTTAGAGCAAAGATGTTAATAATGTTTTCAACCTCAGTGCAATGAGCATCACACAAATCACTTGGCACACTTGAAAATTCATGGCCACTTCAATCCATGCAGTTTTTGTAATTTGTGTGACTGGCACAATATTTTATAAAAATACCATTCACAGAACATTTTGGCACCCAAGATGCATTATTTCTTCTTTCAGGAATTTCAGTTAGAGGAACACCTTTCATACCATGGACTAATTAATAAAAAACAAACAGCAGATAACCCAGAGATGATGGAATGAACTGCAGCAGTCTTTGCTTCAGCAGGTGCTTGTACTGTGACCAAAGCAAACACTGACACATGGGGAGAGAGTCAAATCTGGTGCTCCCCAGTCACATATTCATGAAGTTGAGCACTAATATGAGAATGAGGACTGGGTCCACATCTTGCATCACTCTACTAAACACAGCAAAGTTATGGTGTGTTGGCACAAATTCATATGTAGCGTACAAATTTTGCTATATCTGGTATTTCTTTTCCCAGTAGGCTAAACTGCTTTTATGGGCACTGAGAGCTAATTAGTTAATGGTCTGAAGGACCAAAAGAAAGCAACAGGCTATTTCAAAGCACTGGACCTAGCTGACAGCTCTTGGAAATTGGCATTAGCTGAGTTGGGTTCTTTTTTCAGTGATAGCTGATCTATAGGTTGCAGTTCTACTGTGTAGAAATGTTCCCATTACCATTTTTTCCAGTTTGGGGTGTAGTTCATGGCTCTCAAATGCAATGTATTTCACTGGGAAGGTGGCTCTGTTCTGCCACCTCCTCTGTCCCCTGTGTATCTCATTCTGGGGGTTGTGCTCAGTGTACTGTCCCTCTGGCTCACCATTCTTCCTGTGATTCATCTCCCCTCCTGGCAGGACCATGATCTCCCAAACACAGAGGCTACTTTTCAGATTTTCAGAGTTAATTTAGGCCTAAGAATTGTATAGGTGTGCCTTTGGTGTTCCTTGCCCTGGGATGACCCAGAAATGCATCCTTGTGGCAAGGAGGGCCAAGAGCAGTGGCCTGGAGTGCAGGAGGCAGAGCAGTGCCAGCAGCTCCAGGGAGATGCTCTGCCCTCCCACCCAGCCCTGCCAGGGCCACACCTGGAGTGCTGTGTCCAGGCCTGGCCTCCCCAGGACAAGGCTTGCTGGACTGACTGGAGAGAGGCCAGCGAGGACCATGAAGATGATCAAGGGATTGGAGCATCTGTCATAGGAGGGAGGGCCAGAAGACCTGATACTGCATCTTGGAGAAGAAGATCAGGAGGGGCTTCCCAACTTGTGGGAATGGTGGAGTAGAGAAGCCAGAGACAGATTCTTCTCAGTGGTGCCCAGTGACAGGACAAGAGGCAGTGCAATGAAATACAGGATATTCAATTTTAACAAAAGCTAAAGCTTTTTCTATTGTGTGGGTGGCCAGACACACAGAACAGATTGCTCACAGAGTCTGCAGAGTCTCCATCCTTGGAGATACTCAAACCCCAACTGGACTCAGCCTGCTCTAGCTGACCCCACTCTGAAGAGTGGGTGGGACTGGCTCATCTCCCGAGGTGTGTTCCCACCTCAGCTGTCCTGTGATGAGACCTCAGACCTTGCTACTTTTAGCTTGCTGCAAATGCAGTACTGGATCTCTGGCATCTATCTGCTCTCTTGCCCATCTGCTAGAGTGGCATTGTGCCCACTCAGAAGGTGCTATGCCAGTTTCAACAAGGCACAGGTGCCAACCAAACATAGATTTAGAAAGATACCCTGCATAAGATCCTCCTGGTAGTAAGTAATGCCAAATTAGGCCCACATGCTTCATTACGAGGGATCACATCTGTTGAGGCTTGTGGGCATTGTACCATCAATTACAGCCTTTATCCTCTCATTCTCTTTCCTGAAAGCTTTAGTGAATGGAAAGCAAAATTTATGAGCCAATCAAGTGCCTTGAGAAAATGTGGGCTTTTCCCTAGTGATCTCTGTCTTGAAATCTCAAAATTCAAGCTGCTAGTGTTTATTTCCCTCTGTTAGACATAATTCAGTATACACTAGATTTGCTTGTGAAGGCAATAGAAGAAAAAACGCTGAAAAACATATTCTTTCTTGTCACTTAATACCATGAGAGAAGGATTGTGTGCAATTTGTTTGATACTTGTTAGACCCTGAAGAATTATTTGGACTGGTACATCCATTTAGTAGAAGAAAATGCATCAATTTGGGTGTTGTGCATTCTCAAGTTCACTTTGGCATGTAAAGGATCACAAGCCTCCATCTCTGCTGGCCACTGTTTTGTCTGTTGTGTGAGAACTGAAGTTGTTATATTGCTCAGCACATGCTATGAGAAGAACTCATGACCCAGGAAAAATTATTAAATACTTTTAAGCACTCTTGCTTCAAGAACATTGGGTCTGTGTGGATAAAGAAGGGTGTCAAAGTGCTGCCTGCTCACTCAGGAGCAGTTACCTGTGGCAGTCAGTGGGATTTTAGTCCTTCCCTTCACATGGGCTGGCTTTGGAGTTTGCTGTACCAGGCAGAGTCTTCTCACTGTTGACCCTGAGTCATCCTGATCTCTGCTCAGGGGGTTTCTTTCAGGATCTCCCTAAACTACAGTGATTTGCTATCAGTGAAATATTTTAGGAAGGACTGAGAAATGCCAGAGCATTAATAATGCCAGAGCAGGGGTAAAGAAAGCAGTGCAAGAAACTGTCTAGTGAGGAGCAGTCGAGGGAACTGGGTGGGACTGACAGCCTGGACAATCCCCAGTGCCTCATGATTTACCTCAGCTGTGGCTGAGGGGAGGTGGGCACTGCTTTGCCCCTGCCTACACCTCGTGTCTACCCCAATGAGAACTGGCTGGCATTAATGGGCAGTCAGTTTAATCTGAGTTAGGCCAGCCTTAGAGCACAACCCCCCACATTTCTGGGAGGTGTCTGTGTGTGCTTGTCCCTGTCTGCTCAGGGAGTTTGCAGGGTAAGGCAGCCCTGCCCAGCTCTGGCAGCACGGGGGGCTGAGCTCTGACTCGTCCTATCCATGCCTCCTGCTGCTCCTGCTGATGGCCAAACCAGCTGTAGCACCCCCTGGAATATAAAGCATCATAATTCTGATGTTTATCCCATCCTTACATCATTAAGAGAAATATGTTCTAAAACGCTGGAGCGTCCTGCAGACTGGTTTTATTCTCGTAATGATCCAAATATTGATATCCCAACAGTCCGTTATTTATGCACCATTAGCTATTCTGCTCCTGGCATTTTCCCACATCTTTCCACTCAAACCTGGAAAACATGTGCTGTCATATAGCTTGCCTATTCTTTAAGAGTTAAAACAATAAAAATAGCACAGCAGGATCTTGTCCATAAACAATGGAAACATTGCTCTAAATTCAGTACTATTTCTGTTTTTATTATGTGATCACTTCTTTGTTGTTAATCACTTGCCCTACTTAATTCATTCATTATACTCGAAAGCTTTGAGATTAAACCCCCAGGCAGTATAGCTTCATATGAATCCTTTCTTTTTTATCTGTTCCAAGTTAGATTAAGTCTAGGTCCTGTTTAATGAGGTGTCACTTGCTGGCTTTTCATGCAGAAAGAATTCCTCATACTCAGCGGTATGTATATACCATATAAATTATAAAATATTTTACATTTTTTTCTGAATTTCTAACTAAAATGTCCTGCAGAAAACCCTGTTATTACAAGGTCCCTGGGATATGGGTGGCTGGCTACTTCTGATTTGAATTTTCTTTTTTTTTTTCTTTTAGTAATGAACCTTGCATTTTTCAGTTTTTTTAGTTTCATATTTAAATTACGTCATTTCATAGCAATATTAATGGCAGCAATAAGACTTCTTTGCCTTTGTCTGCAGCTCACTAAGTCAATTATTGGAATGTCTTCACCTGCCATGCAAATGGTAACAACCTGCCCATGCCTGGCAATGTTTGGTGTTTATGGATTAGCAGGGCCAGCGTGGTGTAGCCATGGTGAGTTTATGGCCAGCAACAGCTCAGGGAGTGTGAAGGGGCTCTCACCTCACAGTCTGAGGGGTGAAATACTTTAATCTGGCCCTGCTGACAGGGGTTAGGCTTTGTCACAGGACAGAGGTTGGAGTTTGTACCTCTGCATCTTTACTGAGTGCCTTTGTTCCACCCCTCTGCCCTGTGGATAACAAATCCATTCCATATTGGCAGACTCCTTATACTGATAACGCTTCCTCCAGGTTTATAGAACTGCTTGTTCTGATGCAATTTCGTCTGGTAATTCCATGCTGGACAAATATCTGTGCTTTTGGCTTTTTTCACATTCTTTCCAACACCAAAAAACTGTTTGGTTGGGAATGCCTTGCACATGTCAGTCCCTGTGTCTGTGCTCTCACATGTTGCAGCTGGCAGGTTTCTTTATGCTAACCATGAGTGTTGATATGTGTGTGTATAAAGAGAGTCTGGCTACACTGCCAAATCCCCCCTCTCTGAAAGTTTGGGACATCCCTGTTTTCACCTGTTTTTATTTCAAGACAGGGAATGAGAAAACAAAGTCACAGTTCAGCTATTTTTTGTGAAAGCCTGCTGCAGATAAGTGGTAGGTTGTTAGTGGTGAAAGAGCAGCTTTGTCCTGCTGAGAGAAAGTGATCACAAATAGTCTCTATCATGAAATGGCTTCTAAAATCCTTTTTTTCCAGAATTTAAGACTGAAAACCTCACAGAAATGGAAGGCAGCAACAATGCCCATCCAGAACAAATCATGGTCTCTGGAGAGTTTTTGTCCTCACTTTTGCCTGCTGAGTTTAAGGAGTTCAGTTACCTTGCTCCAAGATAAAGCTGCTCTTGAAATGTTATTCCAGTTATATTAGTTATTTTGAACTAAGCATTATTTATGCTGAACTAGTTATGTTATATTGAGCCAATTTAGGCAGGGTCTTTTTTTATGCAGTTTCTGAATGTTTCTTCCCATTTATAGGGAAGATAAACTGTAATCCTCAGCCTGAGTTTCTGGTGACTCTTGAATATTTCACATGGACTAATGCAATCATTCGTTCAAGGTCTGGGATTTAGGCCTTTCTCCAGAACTGATGTAAAGTTTTTGATTATTTCACCTTAAGGAAAATTGAGAGTCCAGAGTTAAGGAATTTTGTATACAGCAAAAATAGGAAGCAATGAGCTGATAACATTTTCTTTTAACTCTGCTTCAGACTAGATCTGCAGATAGGAAATGTTTTTGTTGTTAGCAGTGATATTCAAAGTTAGAATCAACATAAAGCTTCATACTGAAGATTAATATTCAGGAGAAAGAGGAAAAGGTTGGTTTTGTTGGGTTTTTTTTCCCAGTTCTGTAGGTGACCAATTTTGAGAACAGTGATGGATATTTAGATGGGAGAGAATGGAAGAAATTGAGTTTAACTACACCTAAATATTTGGTGTAAGCAATGGCTTACAATTTATTCTTTTTTCTGAAGGAAGTAAAGAAAAGCCAATACTAATCACTGCAGAAAGGATACTTGAGTCAAAGAGAAGGGTATGTTTAAGCATTTTTTGTTAATCCTCCACAGGATCTAATGTTAAATAACTCCTTAACAGCAATTTTTATATATATGAAAAATATGCAGAAGAAGCAGATGACTCAACATAGATTAAAGTGGAATAATTTTACATTTCTGAAATACCTATGGGTAGTCAAAAATTAGGAAGGCAAGTACTGGTACATAAATAACATCTCTAATAGGTGATTGAGAGTCCTCCAGCTTGTGAATCAATTACAAAAAATTCTCTATATTAATGTATTTTAAAAGTACAAAGCAAAAAATGAATTAACCAGTTGTTTTCCTTGCTACTGCTCTCTGTTGCTAGGCTGTACCACTTATCACCTGTGAGACATCCAGATCTGGAACAGAAATAATGAAGGGAATTGCAACACTTTCAGTTCAAGGGACCAGTGGTGTTTCACAGTAGGCTTGCCCCCCACAGCCAGCTTTAGAGAGGAGATCCAGAGCTTTTCAACTGCATAGTGTGATGTTATCAAATATTTTGAACTGTAATCTTGCAATTACTATTAATGTTGCATTAAAAGATTATTTAATGAAGGAGATCACGCAGAGAACAGGCAATATAATGGCTCCAAGCAGCTTGCCTCCCACATACCTGGAAAAACTCCCTACTGCTACAGAAGGAGGAAGAACAGTTAGTGCCAGTTCTAAACAATAGGTTTCACACTGTATCTGTTAAGACCTGTTGCTTTTGGCAACAAAAACTGACTCAAAGGCATAAATTTAAATTTTAAAAAGTGGTGTTTGGTGATTAAAGATAAACACAGAATATTCTAGCTTCTGCTGTGCATTGTTCAGCACTCAAAGGCAGTTGTGGAGGTGTTGGCTGGCTGGGTGTTCCTCTCCACCACGTATTGTTTAACCTCTCTGTGCATTTCAGGACCAGGTCATGTTCTGACAAAACTGTGGGTGATCCAGAAGCAGATGCACTTGCTCTGATGTAAAACTTGTTGGAGTAACTTACTAGCTGAGGCTTCAGCTGTGCTTCAGAACTGAAATGCATCTCATGTTGTAAATTTATGTGGCTGTTGCTGTGATGCTTTGTTGGCAGGACCTTTATAGAGCAGATCTCCCTGTGGGATCTCTGATGATGCTGCCTGGAACTTCCTCCAGCCTTCACTTCATGTGGCTGTTTTTGCCTCACTGAAGGCTGAGGGAAGTGTGATGATGTTAATGTGTGGCTAAATCCTGACAAGCCACTGGTTGCACAGGGAGTCCTGAATTACAGATACTTGCAAGAGCTGGTCCACTTTAAAGAACATGTGAAAGGCAGGCACAAAACACCAATTACAGCTATGATGGTCTAAGGACACAGGCAGGGTCAGATTCAGAGGACAACAACTCTTCATTTTTAGATATTTTTAAACTCTCCAGTAAAGGAAAATTTGACACATTTTCCATACAATACCTTCTTTGTCTCATGCTTTGTAGATGAACATAAGGAAAATCTGTGATGCTGTTCTATTCAGCAGTGAACCTGGAGCACACCACCATGTTTCTGGCTCAGGAATCACCTCACAGAGGCTCTGAGGTGTGTTGTGCTCTAGCACCAGGTGCCAGGGTTTTCTTCTGTAAACTGAAGGACCAGGCTGTGACAATGTAAACGTGCTCATTCACTGTCTGAATTCTTACTGCCTTGCTTACTGCCTAAATCCTGATCAGATATCTGCAAAACAGTGCCACAGCAACAGGGTTGAGAGTCTACCCAGTTTTGGACACCCATGGCTTGTGTTTTGCACCAGTTTTGCATTTTGGGTGATTAATACCTGGAGTTTCTTCATCTCCACGACAGAAGGTCACTCTGTCCTGACTTCTGTTCTCTTGCATTGCAGAATCTGGGCACAGGGTGTCTAAATGGCAAATTTCAACCTGCTCATGAGAAAGTCCAAGGATTTGACCAGCTTTTTATTCTTCACCTAGAGGAAAGCTGGGCCTGTTCTGCTGGAGTGCAAACCCCCAGTAGCAGCTGTAACCCAGGACTCAGTTGGGATTTCACCCTCCCAGATCTCAGTGGGTTGCTGTGAGCACTCATCCAGTACACAATTAATAGGAAAAGTCAATAAAAAACAAGCACCTTTACCTCTGTTTTTCACAGAATTTTTCTTGTTAATCTTGTATTCTGTCCACTGTGAGTGAAGGCCATGTGTGTAAAGCTATTTACACAAATTTATTACCACGAAAAAGGAAATCCTACCTCTGACAAAACCTAATTGTTAGACTGGAGTTATGAGTGCTCATTTCAATTTCTATACATCTTTAAAGTTCAGTGTTTCCATCCAATTCATTAAACTGTAAGCCTGCTTTCCTCTCATCTTTATTTGTAATTGCATTTACAAACCATGAATAATTAGAAATAATATTTGAAACAAAGGCCTTTGGGGCTATATTCATCAAGGAGAAAAGTGTTACTCATGAAATTTTATGGGATAAGCACAACTATCAATAGAAGATTATTCCTGTAGCACTACTCTTTTTCTCTTTTCTTTTTTTTTTTTTTTTTTTTTTTTTTATTTTAAGGACTCATAATTACATTAGCAATACAGTATTTTGCAGTAACAGAACAATATTTTCTCATTGCACAATGTATTCCTAAAATTAAAGTAATACTGTGTTTAGCCTCATAATGTCTTTTGGGGAAAGACTGGTTTCATTCAACTCCCGTTACATACGAGAAAGTTGCCTGAGTGATTTTCAGGGCATATGGCCTAGGAATGGAACTGCATGTCTTGAATGAGTTCCAGCAAATTTCATGTGCTCTTCTTTTACTGCATCTTTGTTGTTACAGAGGAAAAATTAATTCAGTCTTCCAAGAAAGTAACTCTGAGTAGATTGAAAGAGTGACTGTCTCCTCCTCCCTAGTCATGATTTTCCAGGGTATCTGCACTCCACTGGGCATTGAAGTCTTCAAAAATAGCCATAAATTCATGAGCACACGAGGGAGTTTTCCTGAGAAGTGGCCAAACTTTTGGAATACTTACAAGAGAGAGAAAAATATATTCATGAATTTCAAGATATTGAAAAATATAACCCAATTTCTTTTTGAATATTCTCTTCTATGACCCATTTTTCTCAGCAAACTGCTGGTGGTCATCTGTTGTCTTCATTCTTTTTCTTACCTTTATAGATTAAACAAAACAGAACAGAGTAAGTGGAAAGGAGCAGCATACTGTAGGAAAAAATAGAAATACATAGAGAAGATTGCAGAAGCAACATGTCACAGAACAACAGCTTTCACCATCTGTTTATCAATTCTCAAACTGAAGCAGAACACATGAAGTACACAGGAAAGAGCAGAGAGGTCCTTGGTGGGAGGTGCTACTGAACTTACTCAACAGCAGCCTTTCAAACACAGTCCTCCTCCTTTTTGTCCTGAGCTTTAGACAGATCTACAGCCAGCGTTTTAGGAGTGTAGGATACTGCAGTATTTCTTCTGCTTATCAGCTCAGCCAGGAGCAATGGTTGGGCTTTTCAAATGACTGTTTCCACTGCATTCAGCTTCTGGACACTGATGTATTTTTGCCTTTGTTTCTAAGCACCATCCAGTCCCTTAAATGCTTTTACAAATTAAGCTTCAATGCAAGCTTTCACCACTATCTGAAGTGCAACTTATTATTTCTAATGATCCCTCCTCCTTTTGAAATGCCACTCAACTTCTCTTTACTGGAACCATTAAATAGAGCTAAACTAAATAAATAAATGAGAATACTATTTCTGGCGTGCAACCTTGACAAAATTACCTGTTATATTTCAACAGTTTTTCAGTTGGTAATGAAATGCTCATCTCTGTATCTCACGATGAAACTCCATGAAGTTTCTTTTAATACTGTGTATGGTGATGTTACTGGGAAGCTTTGTTAACTAATGACTGTTACATTTATAATTTATTCTAAGCAATCTAAACTGTTGATGGAAAATAGTGTCTTCTGAAGCTTTATGAATATAGTTGCAGGTATATGAATTATTTGTAACTATATATTCATGGATTAGACAAAAATAATGGAAGTCTTGATACTAGTTGTCATTGGAGTCGCACCTGTTAAAAATTTCATTTTCTCTTTGAACCAGTCGTGATATAGACAGTAATTTTGCATGAGTGTTCAACAGAAATCCTGCTTCATAGTAAAGTGCTTCTTCTCCAAATCCAAAAGAAGCAATATGTAACCTTTCTTCCATTCCTTAAATAAATATATGCTAATCAGATGTTAATTAATTGCATTAAAATTTAAGAGGAAACATGTAATTATAGTACACAGGTGCAAAATTATTAGCCAAATTTTCAGTATTATCTACAGCTTGAAAACTGAACCTCTCATCATTATTTATTATTGATGACTGTGCAGTACTTGGATGCTTCCAGTTTGTGTTATGTAGTAGTGAATAAAAGCTCTACCTTCTGTGGTGTTTTAATCACCCCTCTGTATTTTAATCTGTGATCAGGCTGTGTCCTCTGTTTTACACAGAGACTTTGTTCTCAGTTGTTATCCTGAAGATTTGTGGAGATAAGAGGCATAACTTCCAGCTACTACTGGAAATAGAACACAGCACAGAAAGTGAATTTCTCCAAGTTCTTGACTGTGTTGTTATGCCAAAAGAAAGTGTTTGGCACCATTAATTTCCACATTGAAACAGGAATATGATCTTTATACAGGAGTTTAGATACACAGGTTTAAGGGGTGCTGCTCTTGTTTCTTCAGGAAGTCCAAGTGCAATAATCACAAATGCTATATTTGGGTCACCAGAGTAATAGTGAGATGGCACAGGGTAGGAAAGGTTTATGGAGGGTGTAAAACTAAGCAACACTAACGTTTAGGAACACATTGTCACTCCTGCCCTCTGCCCATGTCTGTAGAAGATTCAAGCAGGTAAGAGGACATGAATGGCACAGACACCTGAGCAGTCCCACTCCCTGCTTTCAGCATTCTCTGAAATCACAGATAGGGCTCTTTTGCAAACAGTTGAAATTAATTCCAGTACAGTCATTAAAAATAATGTAAACCAGGTTTGCTTGGAAAAACTCATCTACCTGGGCTCAGCATAACTCTGAAGTGATGTTATTTATTCGTGTTCTGAGGATTTTATACCTATGCAGCAGAGTGGAGAATCAGAGACAAGCTTATTTTTCTGGACTTAGCATGTTCTGCACCTTTGTAAAAGAGTGAACATCCAGAGAACCATTGGCTGGGAGTGTCGCAAGTTTGCAAATGTACATATTCAAACTGAAACCTGAAACCTTAGTTTCTTCCAACATGACTTTTGGGAAGATCTGCACACTTCTAAGTGGAGCTTCTTGTAATCTTTGTTTTGATGAAATCAGTAAATGTGATTTTTTTCCCTCTGTAAATGGGTAAATAGCTGGAAGAGCCAGGAAACGCTGCTCAAGTGGTTCTTTCCATTGAAATGCTCTGGGCAGCTTTTGCTTTCTGTGCAAACTTCCCTGCTGGCCTCTGAGATTTACATGAGGGAGCACAGTCCTGGTGGTATCCAGTGTGAGCTGCCCTTTAAACAGACAAACTGTAATGAAACATCTCATTTTTCTGAGAAAGCAAGTCAAATTTTACATGAAAAGGGTTGTTATAGTATCAGCCTAAAACTGGACTTTGGTCTCTTCTCTGCAGTCCTAGAAGAAATTGAGAGAGTGTAGGTCAAAGTTCTGTATATAATATTGTCTGTTTGCTGATGTTTAGCTCATTGCCTTATTATTTCTGAACCCAGGGCCTGCAGTGTGTCTGTACTTTCTGATCTGCTTTGTTAAGTCTGTCAGAGAACATTAAGAGCTGCTTTTAGCCCCTCTCTTAGCTCACTTGTAAGATTTCTTTTGTTTCTCCTACTCTTTCTTCATCACTTCAATAGCCCAAGGTGCATTTAATTGCTACCTAAGTACCTTGCATTCCCCTTGCACACATTAAAGAGTAAATTCTGAGTGATTGGACATAACTAGTACTTACTGTAATAAATAGCATATTCATCTCTTCCACAGTCAGAGAATTTCATACTGTGCAACTTCCCTGCTTTCTGAAATGTCACCACTTAAACTGTAGCATGATTTTCCCATGAGGACACATTGAAAAGGCCTTTCCTGAAACACAGCTTGGAAATGTAACCTGTAACGTTATATTTAAACCAATTTTATAGCACTCAAAAATTGGATGAACAGGTACAATACCCACACAGTAGAGATAATGTATTCTTTTTTTTTTTTTCCTAGAAACTGGTCCTGAGTTTAATGAATTTTGAATTTTATTTTTATTTTAAAGTCACTTGCCTTCTTGGTGGAAGCATTTCTCTATTATTAGGCTCTGCAGGTGCAGAAATAGTTACTTTCAGATACTCCCTGAGATGATATGCATCACAGCAAAACTCAGGTGCTGCACATGTCATTTCCTAACCTTGAACTAAACAGCACCAAAGTCATCCTGATGTCTGTTGGACCATGACTTTCAGGGAAAAGCTGCTCTTATACTGGTGAAAGATGATGAGATGTTTGTTTTACAAAGGACTCTGTAAAGATGGAGAAAGGGGAAAATGAATGATCGTGTTTAATCTGAAATGTGTTTGATGCGTTTGTCTCGGTTTTTAAGCGAACCACACAGTGATGTGTCTGCACATACCCAACAGAGCAGAACTGTCCTGAAAAGCCTCCACTCATTCTTATTGCAGTATTTCATAAATCCCAGAGAAACTACCGGAAACTGTTTGGAAAAACTCACTAGAAGGAAAACAAATTACGAATTAATTAAAAAACACATATTGAATTAAAAATACAAATTGGCCAATTTCTGTCAGCTTCAAACATGGTTATTAAAAGGATCAGCACCAGACCCTCAACATGGCCACTGATGTTCCTCAGGGGCACCAGGGGAGAAACTGGGACAACTTGGACAAAATATGACGTCAGCCCCCGCCAGGCCAGTGGGGATTTTTTCTTGAAATGCCTAGAGAATGCTGGATCATGCCAATAAAAAAATTTTAGTCCAGAACTATTCATCATATGCAGGTCTTCTTAATGGATTTGAGTATATTTTTCCTCTGTGATAAAATACAGAAAGCACACACTTTCAATTATTTTTGTAATTAATGAAATGGACCCACCATATTATTTTTCTATAGCACCAAAATGGAAGAATGAACCTACTTTCTCTGTGGTATTTATAAACTTTCAACTGGATTAATCATTAGCACATAAAAATAGGAGTAAGTTTGGACTGATCTGTCAGCTCCTTGGTTTGGGTTCCAAGAGCTGGTATCAGACAAAGGAAAATTGGCATTGAGTGTATAACCATGTGTGACATTGCTCTTGCTCCTTATTTGAAGATGAGTAACATGTCATGTTACACACGAGTAGTAAGAGAAAAAATGGTATATTTGTCACACAAGTTACATAAGTTACAAAGGCGTGGCTAAATCACTAATGGTCTCTCATCAAGAATTTAGTCAATACCCAAAATGTGGAGACCTACAAAGGACAAAACTGTTTTTATCTGGGTTAGATTACCAGTATTCCCAAGCTGCTGTAAATCCACATGCCAGCACTGGCAGCTGGCTCGTACCTCTGAACCCACAGCTGCACAGAAAAACCTGCCCTGGCAGCTGGGGTCACTTGTGTGGCCCAACCCAAAGAGCCAGCCACTGAGAGAGCACTGCAGTGTCACCTTGGGGTGCAGTTTGTGTCACACCTGTGCTGCCAGTGCAGCACAGTCACTCCTGTGAGCATCCTGGAGCGGGGCCAGGCTGGAGCTGGCTCTCATTTTGCCTGTTTCCTTTGGTAGGTTGGAGTTCTTCATGCCTGACCTCTCACATTAAGTTCCTCTCTCCTCGATAAAACCCAGAGATAAGTCAGATTAATGGCTTTGGTCTGTTTGTCCATTTTTGACAGGAAGCAATTATAGCCAGTGAATAATACGTAGTGTCCTATGTGTGCTTTTACTCTGTGTTTATGGTTACCAAAGGAGATTTCCTCTCCACACACTTCCTTTCACTAAAGGAAGAACAGCCTGACGTGCAGTTAGTCCTTGCTGGTTTAGTCATTTAACTACTGCCATATAGCACTTATTTATTTTATCTGGATTTATTCCTTCTCTCCTCTGTTCTGATAGCTGAATACCTCCAGTTGTGTGGTTATGTTTCATTAACTGGCATTCAAGCTATAAGTGTTCATGGCTTTAATGGAAAATCCAGTACTGAAAACAAAAGGGGCCTGTGGTCTCCTTAGTTAGACTCCTCTAAGTCTCCTCCCCCAGGGGCTGGGGGAATTCTGAGATACCAGAGAGCTTCATGCAGGAATTTGCAGAAACTGTTGTCTAGCCCAAGGGTTGCAAGTAGGTCTGTATGACCATGAAGTAAAAATCAGGGGTGGGGTTCCAGAAACACTAAATCCTACTCAAAGCAAGAGGTATTTCTACTTTTAAGGCTCTATCTGCCATGAAATCCATGCAGTTTTGACAGGTAGCATGACACTGACCCTGCATTAGTGTGCCCTGAGCTGGCACTGAGCACCCACAGCTAAAAGCTTCTAAGCACCCATCAAGGGCTTGTCCACAGGAGGTTTGATGGTGCATGGTATGTTGTCTTGCACCTTTGGGACTCTTACAATCTCTTGTAAAGTCCATGGAAACTTCGCAAGCCAAAATTTCCAAAGGTTCCTAGGACTTCAAACCTTCCACACTCATACTCTCCTATGTGCTGTCAGATGAGCACTGTGTTAGATTTTATTATCCTCACTGCTGACACAATAACCCATAACCATCTTAGAGACTGGTGGTGCTGAATTAAACCCGGGACAGTGCCACTGCCTGTACCTTCCCCAGCCCCTCCAGGGAGCCTGTTCTCCCCTGGGATGTGAGACACTTCTGCAGCTGAACCTGCTCTGAGGAGCCCAGGCCCTGCCAGGGCAGGGACACCTCTGTGCCTGTGCAAAGGAGCCCCTCTGTGTCCCAAGGAGGAAAAAAGGGGAGTGTAAAACACCCCAGCTGCTCTGGCAGGGCAAACAGCCCAGCCGGGATCCCAGAGATTGCACCGGAGGTTGTAATTTAAACAACAGGCTCCAACCACTTCAGTCCCAACTGGATTTCTGTTACCCTGCCTGTGCATAGGCCAGCTAACCCGTGATAAAAGCAGTAATTTGTTAATTCACCCACCCCACCCTGCCTTGCCTGAATGCTACACAGTGCTGCAAACAGCAGTGAGAGTTTAAATTACTCTGGTTGAAAATCCACTTCTGCAAATTACTGGGAGTCTTTTAAACAGATAAATAATGTTTTCTTAAGTGCAAATCTGTACTCCAGAGACAGAAAAGAACAAGTATAGAAATATGTAGGTCTGATTTTGTTTTCAGTGTCACCCTTAGCAAAATTTCTGCGGCAAAATTCTAAAGCAGCTTGATGCCAACAGTTTGCATCAAGTGTGCTGTATTTGAAGCAATTGAGCTAATGTTTGAGATTCTGACAATCAGAAAAATAGGTTGGCATAATTATATTAAGACATCTGAGAGTGTCATGTACTTTGCAAGACTGAATTTTAAACTGTTGATTTAAATTAATGAAGATTCAAGAGTTTATAATTTGTTTATTTATTGAAATCAAATGCAGTCCATGTTTCCAACTAATTGAAAAGTATACTTGTGATAGAAAAAGTATTTAATTTGGGCAGGCAAGCTACCAGACTTCCAAATGAAGATGATGAATTGCAAATTCTCAATCTCAATCCCTGTAGGCTGACAGTTACCCCTCTAAAAGCAGAGTTTGAGTGATATACTATAGCTGGTAATAGCACACAGCTGCAGAGTAGGAAATCCCATTGATGTTTTGCAAAGCTTTTGTTTTGCCTCATTCAGTTATTTTTCAAAATGATACATTCCTTATTTAGAATAAAGGACTTTTTTTTTTTTTTTTGCCATTGTGAGTAGACTAGACCTTTAAAAAGCTGTTAATTTGCCATGTGTAAAAATGCCTGGGATCAGCTCTGAATTTTTCTCTTGCATGTAGCATTTTCAGAAGCACAAATGCATGTGTGATTTTGCAGCCTCTTCCCCCTTCCAAGAGTAAGTAACGCATCTCTGTTATACATCCCAACATTCAGCATACAAAATCAAATGTAAAAAGGGTTTTTTTTCACTCTCTAATGTATAAAGCATGTGTCCAACAACAGCAGCAAAATCAGTGCCAGAAGAAGCAGTCTATAGGGAAGCAGTAATTTGTGTATCTGCACATTATTCTGTGTCTGTGCACATATTAACCCTGGTATACAGTAAATTGTGTTACCATGGCAGCCCTCACATGGAAAGTTATATACTAGTAGGGTATCTCTAACAACCACCAACAGGAAATGTGCATGTTCTGGCAAATGAAGAAGGGTGTAGTGACTTTCTGTGAGGAAACAATACACAGTAATTAAGGATGGGAAAACCAGGTTACAGAAACTATGAAAAAACACAGCATTTGCCCCAAATGTAAAAAGTAAAATACAAAAAGGCCTCAGAACTCCCTCTCTCCCTTTTCCCATGCATCAGCACCACCATGACTCCCAAGGGCTGGAATACTGTAGGCTTTGCTCAGACAAAGCTCCCATTAAAATCCTGTCTTATGGTTTTCATTCTGTGTACTTTTCATTGAGGTTTTACAGGGCACTTTGCTTACATTAGTTTTTGTGTCCAATTTTGAGACTGAACTCCTTTCCTTATGATGAAGCTGGTTTGTCGAGGGTGAGCTGCTACAGTTCATCAGCACTGTGTGTTATCATATGCTGTGTTATATTTTTAGTTGTATATACAACTTTGCCAAACTTCAGCTTTATGGCTGACATTTTGAAGCAGATGCTATTTGCCTAAGTTGTTTCCTTTTTTAAATGCTTAAACAAAAAAAAAAATAAGGCTCAACCACTTAAAGTAGTCAGATCAGAGGAAAAATATTTTTTAACTCCATAAGAAATTTTTTGACCATTCTTCTAGAACATTTCACACCTGCTGGTTTGAGGTGGAGTCTCAACATTAGTGATACAGGGATGATAGCATCACTCAAAGAGAAAGTACAACAGAAATGAGAGCCCACGTCAGTGTTTCACATGCAAAACTCAGCACTGAGTAAAGGGTCAGCAGTTTGCGTGAGTCAGTGGTTTAGAAAGAAGAAAAGAAGAAAGACATGACAAGATAGACACTCCCAAGAGCTACAGGCTTCCTGTATTGGCTGAAGTTTAATGGAAAAGCGGTGCTCCTGTCAGCTGGTGTACTACATAATAATGTTAACACCACTACAAACAGGTTGTGGTTTATTGCTTCAATTTCTTATGTACTGGCAAGAGAATTAACAAGATTGATGCATTAGGATCTTAGATCTCAGTCAAATTAGGTGACTAAGAGGGTGATGAAAAAAATGCTTGTTCTTTGAAGGAGCACAGCTCCATCAGAAACTTGTTACATCCTAGCATCAGGCCATTTGATGAGCTGCTGATTTAACAGCACACTTAGCAGGCAGTAGTTACATTGAAAGGGGCAACTACTTAATCAGTGCTTTAAAGATATTATGTTCAGAGTGATTTAAAGGGATATTGTGCTTTACTAAGTGTGCCGTGAGTATGAATATTTTCTGCATGAAGTGAATGCAAAAATGAGGTTGCAAGTGCCATTTATATTGTCAGCTTCTTTATTTGGACATATGTTGAAAAAAGAAAAAGCCAGTAAATACAAAACAAATACTAGCATTTTGGAAATATATTTGCTGGAAAGAAATAGCCATCAGTGGAGGAGAACAGGGGAAGAAAACAGAAACTACATTCCATGGATTTCCACAGTACAGAAAGAGAGAAAATAAGGAAATTGTAAAATAGAGGAGAAATATTAGGAGTAAAGTGAACAAAGTGCTCGGTTTCCACTGTTGGGGTCCTCTGGCCTCGAGACAGGGGAGATGCAGATTAGATATTGGACAAAAACATTTCAATGTTTGGGTGGTCAGGCACTGGAATAGGCTGCCCAGGGAGGGTGGAGTCACCATTTTTGGAGGTGTTTAAGAGGTGTCTGGATCTGGCTCTGGGTGATGTGGTTTAGGGGTCACAGTGGTGGTGCTGGATGGATAGTTGGACTGGATGATCTTGAATCTCCAACCTTGATGATCCTATGCCTTGGGAGATTTCTCTCATCACCATGAATGCATCCAGGAATGCTGCCTACCTCTCAGTGCCTGCCTTGTGCAACAAGTGGCTCGAGGAATAAACCCTGTTTACCTTCCCAAACAAGGGCAAGCCAGCTTGGTACAGAGGGAGCTGTGAGCACTTTGAGATCTGATATTGCATCTTGTGTCTGATAAATGCCTGTGGGGAATCAGCATGGGAACTGTTTCCTGAAGCCTCATGGACAACATTTAAAATAACAAATGGGGAAAACAGTGAGGCAGCAGTATCAGTGTATTTGGAATATCTGACTCTACAGGACATCTGAGCTAAAGGGTGTTTCATGCAAAGTGACAGATCCAAGTCTGACAGCTTCTACACAGACTTTAGTTTTGGGCTGCTGACTGCACTCTGTAGCTCACCTGCCTCAGTTTACCAGGGTGTGTAGATTAGAACCCCTTCATGCCCCAGGGCCCAGCTGTCCAGAACAACAATTTAAATCCTCACAACGTGCTACAATTATCCACCTTCATGCTGCAATTATCCACCTTGGTGCTGCCTGGATCCTGCCAGTGACACCTGGTCACTGCTGGGGCACTGTGGTGCAGGGAGCAGAGCTGGGGCCAGCACCGGGGTCCCACGGGTGGCTGTGCTACAGTGGCATGATGGAGTGGAGCTTTTCCTCAGCACTGAATTCACCAAATTTTGAAAACAGCCGTATCTTTAACGTCCATCACAGAAAGCACAAATATAAAGGAGGGAAAATAAAAACAGGCTTTGGTTAGGGCAGGGGAGCTATTCATTTTGTTGGGGAGAAAATGAGGCAAGGCAGAGTCATTAGCAGGGCTCCTTATGAAAGCAGGAGTTGCTTGGGAAATTGCAGTGCCATTGACTAGAATACATGGAGCACAAAAGGGAGATATAATAAGAGGAAAGCAGTTATGCACCTAAGCTCTGAAATGTAGCATTACATCCATCTGGAGAGGTAATCATTCCTGTCATTACTAAGCTGTAAGATCACTCAGTCCTAGCACGGTAGAAATCCAGGAGCTCAACACATCAGTCAGGTAGCTTTTCATAACTCTCTGCTTCTGTGCCTCAGCTGGAGCTCAAAAAAAGCCTCAGATAGTGGCAATCACTCTTATGGCTGCTAGCAAATCTTGTAAGAAATAACTCATGAACCTTCTTAATTGAAATAAATTAAATTTTATCTTCATTTGGCTTTGCGGAGTTATCTGAAAGTGCATTGTTTCTTGTTCAGGAAATGATGCATGGGTATTTGCACGTGTGGCCCTGGAACAAAAATTTTAGGAACAAATTATATATGTTATAACACAGAATTCTATCTTAAGTCACCACTGGTGTCCCCCCCAGTTGCCACACTTGTGGTTTGTAGTGTTTGTGTGTGTGATTTGTATTGCACAGCTGAACCATGTGTGCAACTTGTGACAGAGGCAGCAGGTGTGACACTGCCAGGGTGAGGGTGACAGCAGTGAGAGCTGGTGGCTGCCTGAGCAGGGTACAAGGAGGTGTCTGCACCAGAGATGGGCAGCAGAACAGGAATCCTCAGGGTGAGTGTTTGACCACCAGGCTGTCTAAGCACAGCCACTAATGACTTTACCAGTCTTACTCTTTGAAATTATGTCTTGTTCACTGCCATAGAAACCATTCAAATTATTCCTAGTACTGCCTTACAGGACCAGGACATGATATACTGGCTTGGAGAAAAGGTCCTGCACTCTATCTGTGAAGCAGCCAGCAAAACAGGAAAGTAAATGTTTGAGTTATTTACCACAAAGTTTGACAAAATGCAGAACCTTCTGACATCCTTAGAGGATAAAAAACTCTGGCAATCTCTGCCAAAAAGACAGTCTTGGAGAACAAGATGGAAAATCATATGTTTTGCTGAAAGATTCAAAGTAAAATTGTGACAGAAAAAATACTGCATAGTGGTGCAAATAATTGAGGATTTCTCCCAAAAGATGCATAGGTTCTTAAAAATAGCTTGAACTACTGAGATGACCCTAAGATTACTGGCACCACAGAGCCATAGACATGCCCCCATTCATTTCTGTGTCCAGTCTTTGCTCTCATATTGTCTGAGAGAACACCCCAGAGAACAGATATGCTTAAAGAATTCAGATGCTGAGGATCCAGCTGTGGATATATAGCCATATCTCTTCATTGTCACTATTTATTACCAAAAAATAAAAACTTCTTTTCTCTCTACATGAAAACCTAATTTCTGTGTTTCCACTAAAGCTTTTTTTCCCTAATAAGAATTATTCTTCCTTACTTAGAGAGCATGAGTGAATCATCCACTGACCTTCTGTGGCATAATCTAAACAGACGGAGTTTCTCGAGTATCCAACAGCAGGATGGGTTCTGCAGTCCTGAAATCTTTGCAAAAATGTTTCTGGATCATTTCCAGCTTGTCAACAAGCTCCTAAAACGTGTGGATTGAATACTTAGAACTTTACACTGTGTCAGAGGGCAATTTACTAATTTCCTATTTTATGTCATGTTCTCAGAGGAAGCATTAATGAATATCCTGGCTGTATCTATCCTTATCTGCTGTACATGCAGTGCAGCTCAGTTTCCCAGTCACCAGAACATATAAGTCAGCCAAGCATCTGCTCCAAACACCTGCACCCCAAAACATCTGCAACCAGATGTGCCTGTCCATCTGTGATAGACACAGAGTGCCTGTTCTTTTTTGAGTGAGACTCCTGTCCATCTTGGGCCACATACTAGGGAGAGAGAGATCATTTACATTTTCCTTTCGGATTTGTTGATTGAGAACATTAAAATGACTGCCCACCTGGAGAAGGAAATGGTACTGAACCTCATCCCTATAAATGCTTTCCACCTTGGATGCTTGTCATCACTGCACATAGCTTGAGAGGGCTTGACCATGTGTGGAATCTGAACTGAAGTCTTAATAATGCTTTGTAAAGGCAAAGATGGGCACCTCAGAAGGGTGTTCACTGAGCAAAATTTACTTCTATCAGCCTTCAACTGAGACTGTCAAGAATATGACTGAGCTCCCCAAGGTTGTGGGAGGCACTCTGTGCTTCAAGCAAGTCCTATATAAATTTATTCTATCCTTTCCAAAGATAATCTAATGTAAAATGCCTGAAAAATATTGGGAGTGCAGACTAAAAGTCTTCCCCTGTTTAGGGTATCTCAGTCACACATGGTTCAGTTTCCTTCCTTTGGAACAGGGAATGGGAAATGCTTTCCTGCACAGAGTTGCAAGTTCAGTTGTAAGAGTGGGAAGTCCCAGAGGCCAGAAAAGGCACTGGTGCTCTTACAAGGTGGGAGAGAGGGTTTTAAACTCCATTTCCTGGAAGTCTGTTTAGCCTGGACCTCCTGAGTGCTGTGCCAGAGGCTGAGCAGAGCTGGTGCAGGCAAGGCAGACACCACCACGGAGCTGAAGGAAAGCTGCCCTCTCTGCTGGGCTTTTGTGTGCAGCTCATCTGCATCTGTGCACACTCAGCTTGGCCTGGGGTCTGCTCCAGCTCCTGCAGGGATTTGGACTGGGGTCTGACAAATTGGAGAGCCCTCGAGCAGATGAGGCACCAACTTACTGTGCTGTTCTGGGAGGGCAACCCTTCTTGACAGGCAAGTTAAATGCCTACAGACTTTAGAAATGCAAATTTAGATATCTGGGGACTTCAGCTAGGCTTTATGTAGGACGTTTTAGGAATTATGCTCTTCTACATAAATGCCTAAATTCCACCCATGTTCCACTTCAGGCTTATTAGTTCCTCTGTGGATTTAGGCCTGGGAAAATAAAAGGCAGGATGCAAGAAGCACTAGACTGTACTTAATAATGAATCTCTGAGCAGAGAACACACAGGCTTTGGTTTGAGGTCCAGCCAAAATTGGAGTAAAATAAGAAGAGAAAACACATGTCTTTGGGGATTGCAAATCAGCAAATTGGTGCTGAATAGAAAGAGAGGAATAGAAGAAGCAGCTGAGAGAGAGGAGAAACCAGGGACTTAAAGAAAATTGTCCATTCTCTCAAAATCATTACCAACATTTTCTACAAGTGTGGCTATTAAATTACACACGCTCAAAGATGTTCCTTTTTGTTTGGTTTGGTAGTGATCTTGAAATTGCAATTTTTATGCATGATGAATGCCTAGTTGGAAACTGCCTTGTGACATTGAAATACTTCACACCTGGATTTCATATATATTTCTTTATACAGCTGCTTTCCACCAGAATAGCTAATGAGGTGAAAACTTGGAACCTCCTCTGGAGTTAGTTTTACATTGTGCAAGGAAGGGAGTTTCCCAATTCAGTGGAAAGAGGGGCCACGGTCATGGCAAGGTCACAACCAGTGTTCACCCACTGTTTGGAACAAAGCAGTTATAATCCAACCATAAATGCCCAGATAAAGTTTTCCATCTGGAAATGGTCATCTACAGTGCATTTTTACCCACTCTGTACTGTTCCTGAAAGTTGTTGCCTGCAACTATGGAAGTAGCCTTGTGCTGAATTGGGGCTGGGAACATCCAAATCAGGGCTGACCTTCCCACCAATCCCCACCTCCCTTAGTCTTTTAAATCTAGTGAAATAATAATAATAACAACAACAACAGTAACCATATTAGTAGTAGTGTAATCACCAAACTAAGAGCTCTGCTCTCACTTTGTGGAAGTTCAGGCTGATGTTCCAGTTCACACTGAACAACGCTTTAAGCTACAAATGAACTTGAATGAAGGTAATTGAACAGAAAGCCATTACTCAGAAGCCCTGTGGGACAGCCACCATCCCTGTGCTGTGTTTGCATAACACTCAGAGGCACCAAGGTCCAAGGCTCCTCTGGGGGCTCTGCCATCTGTGCTGAGATAAACTCTAACTAATCTCTGAGGCTTAATGCCATCAGCACTGTAGTCTGTTTTCTCTCTTGATTTCTCCCCCACCATTTATTCAAAGATCTTCAGCAAAAGCAGGGAGAGTAACAAACACAAGGTTACACAGGAGAATTCTCTATGGTTTTTTGGGGGTGTGGATGCAAAGGAGGGGATCATCTTTAGCTGTATGCTTTAAATCCTCATAATTTTTTTGCCATTGGCAGAAACCTAAGGGAACCTAAGATAGTTGAACAACTCTTTCCTTTCATGACTAAAATTTAAGAGATCAGAAAAAAATATTAGAGAAATTGTTTCATTGCTAAGTTCTGAGAAACAAGCAGAAATGTCAAAGATGTTTCAGGAAATAAAATGCTAGTTGTCTTGGTCACTGGAGAATAATTTAAAATCTATTCTGTTTTATGATGGCTTACTGTTATGTGGTTTTTAGTGACTGATTGAATGGCTTTTTGTGAGAAAGACTGCATTTTTTAGCAACGACAATGTCACATTTTATTCCTTTTAACTAATAAAGAGGAGTTTGAAACTCTTCTAACTCTTATGGTCACAGATCCACAGATGCCATAATGCCAGGATATGGTGGAATTCAAATTTGTGGGAGTTCTGTTGAGTTGTCCTCATAAATTCGAGTTATGGCAGTATGCACATGTTCTAGGGAGGACTGAACTGAACTGCTTGGGGTGCTGAACAAACGTGGGAAAGGTGATTCCTCATCCTCTCACTATGGGACTGTCTAAAGAGGAAACAGAAATACTTTCTTGTGATTCAAACGACCAACAGACCGACAAAGTTTAAATCTCAGACACTGTGTTTTGCAGCTGATCCTCAAAATGCAAGATTGTAAACAAGTTAATATATACACATATTGTCAAGTTATTTCAATTGAATAATTGGAGAAAATCAGTCTGTTTACATATGCTCTATGAACAGAAAGTGAAGCTGTATTAAATCATGTAAATTATTCTCTGTGAGCTGTTTACTCTTTTCCAGTAATGATGTTATTTGTCACCCCAAGCCCCTGTATATGCGGATGTAAACCAAAGCACATGTTAGAAAAAGGAAATAACTATACACAACGTGAGCTTTTCCTCTCTGGAGAAGTCTAGTGCTGTGCATTTACTTTGTGGCCTTAATTAAGTAGTGATTGATGCTTATTTGGAGAGCTAAAGATAATTACTACCTTTTCCAACGTGAACTGACTATCCCTTTGACCCCAGTGTTTTAGCCAGAGAACATTGTGGGGGGTACAGTTCTTTTTTAATGCAAAATTGCTCTTTTCTGTTCTTGTCTTGGGTAAGTTTTGCTCCTGAGGACAAGACTCCTTCCCTCTGCCAGGTGGGTTTCCTGGCTCCTGTGGGACACAACAGAAGGAAAAGGTGCTTCAGGATGATACCTTCTTAAGAGGAAGGAAGATCTGCATAGAAACTGGTCCCCTTTCAGGAGGGGAGAGAAGGAACATCCCAGTTGTTGTCTAGTGCTTCTGCCATGGGTTTGGTTGCCCATCAGGGCAGACAGAGACTGCACATGGAATGTCTTTACAGGTGGCTTTCAAATTTTAAAAGTTGAGCACTATCAGTTTCTTCAAAGAAACCTGATTAACCCTCTTTTCCATTTCCATTGTTGGATTTTTTTTTTTCCTCATAAACGCACAGGTGTGTTAATGTTTCAATTTTATGGCAAGAAGGAATAAGAACAAAATAAGGAGCAAGCTTTCTGCCACCATTTCTGCCCATCTGTTTGCCTGCTGTCAGCAAGAAAATAAACTTCTCTCAAATACAATCTTCTTCTTTTTCCACATTCTTTCCCTTTGTTGTCTTCCATGTTGACATGATGTGAGGCCCTACAATGGCTATCTCCAAAACTGTTGAGCTCCCTGCCTTATCTTGACTTACATTACATGCAGCTAGATGGGCTTTATTTTAAAACAGCTGTCTGGAGAGATTTAGCCACCTCCAGCTGGCTTCATGCTTCAAATAAAATAGGGCAGATACCTGGGCCAATGATCTGATGACACATTTTATCATTCCAGTGGGTATTTCCCATCTGATAACAAACAACTTCACAAGTGCCATCATGCCACCGAGAGTGATGAAAAAATTAATTTGATTCTGATCAAAACAATGGATTGGGTTTTTGTACAACAAGCTATAAGCAGGTTAATTGACTTCTGGGTATCTTAGAGAGTCGTGAGAAATCTTTGTGCTTGATATTTTACTCCAGTGTGTGGTTTGTAGGCTCCCCTCCACAGCAGCACCTGCTTGCATTCCTGAAATGCTGTGCTGACAGTCTAAGAAAACACCTCTTTTCAAAAGCACCTTGGGAGATTTCAAATGCTGTGATAAAACAACTGTAGGATAGAAATTAGAAATCATACCACAAGTACACAACTAGGGGTGCTTGAAAAACCTTGGAGGTCTGTGTGTATGTATGTGGTATCATTAGGAACTATTTGGATACCTTCCTGATAATTTTTTTAAAGTTCTGCATTCCTCATTGTATTCTGAAACAAACAAATGGGAGCAAGAGCAGCAGATCCCATCCACAGTTAGGGAATGCCAGTCACAGCCCCATCTCACATAAGTAGGGGATGGTAATTGCATTTTACAAGCAATTAGAGGAACTTCTGGAGTTTCCACATGCACTCTGATTTGGCAGCATGGCAGAATCGGAGAGATTTTAATGTTGGTGCTGAAAGATTGTAAAATCATGCCTTGCGATGTAGAAAATGGAAGTTCCTTTGAAAGCTGCATTAATGAGCTCATTTTACTAAACTTCATTAAACCAGCCATATAATCTGTGCAAACTTACTCTGCTTCTCAATTACATGGAAATGGAGTGTGCTCTGATGAGTTAGGAGCCAGTGGCCATTACTGATTGTGTCATGCCAGGTAGACTAAGCTATTGCAGATGTCTCCTTTTATGATTTTCTTTAAGCTGTAGGTGAAGAATTTGGCTGAGAAAGGTGGCACGTGGCTGTGGGTGGATAAAAGACCTGTGGGACACGGGGCTGTTGCATGTGTGGGCTGTGGGAGCACCACGTTTGGGCTGGTGCTTGAGCTGGTTCACAGGGCACCTTTACAAGTGGAGGTGCAAATGGGCCATGCGCAGGAATGTTTCCAGTTCTCATCAGAAATGAGCTAAAACCTGGAAAGGGATTAGGAAGATCCTCAGAGAGGGTGGGCATGAGCCTATGTATCACCTAGAAAAAAACATGCAGGCAAAACTTCTATTCAGCTGAGCACAGTGCTGTTTATCTCCCCCCTATAACCTCTGCTACTGTCTCCTGTGTTTTGGGCAAGGGTGGAGAGGGGTCTGCTCTGTGCATCCCTGTGCAGAAGGATCGAGGGGCCACAGATGCTGTTCTCTGCTTTATGTGGGACTGTATGGGGTGGATGATTTGCAGGAAGGGTTTTATTTCATTTCACATCCTTGAGAGATGCCAATCTATCAAATCCAAAATGTTTTGGAAAGAAATCCAGTTTTATGGAATTTCAGAACTCAAAACATTCCTGTCAAAATATCTCCCTACTGCTGACAACTTTCTATTGTGAAATTTGGGGGATTGACTTGAACTGAAGTGGAATGGAGCAATAGAAAAAGACTGAAACTGAAATATTAAATTAACTTTAACCTTTATTGCGTTTCTGTTTTCAGTTAGCAAAAAATTCTGGCAATTAAATTTTTCATCCCATTCAAGGGATTTATTTGAAACCTGTGACATGGGAAATATTGGAAAGAAAGCACTGAAGAAATCAGGTGCTGTGATGGGTTCCAGCCCTATCCCTATTGGTTAGCCAGGCCAGATTTGTGCCTTGCACTTTTGGGTGGACTAATGTTCAATTATCTGTTTATTCAAACTCTGTTCCAGACCTATTTTATGTATTAGTCACTAATCAGCTAATCCAAATATCAGGAGCAGATGTGGCTCACTTGCCTGCTTTCCCCTTTATTATATCAAAATGTCCTTCGAGTGTCCTGGTGTTTTTCTCTTCATTATGTACCAGTTGTGCCTTATTCTGTCTTGTGGGACACAATGTGCTGTAACAATTAACACCAGAACATCAAAGCTGACTCAGCTTTTATTGGTGAGGGGATCATAATGTAAGTGGTAAAACAGCACTTCTGGGATACCAAAGATCTCCTCCAACCAGTCAGTGAAAACAAGGGACATAAAAGAGAGCTGGTGACTTGTCCCTTTTCTCAATGTCTTTTAATGTGACTTAAATAAAAATTGTAAATCTGATACAAGAGGTACAAAATAGATAAAATTTAAAAATTACTCAATGCGCATAAAGTAGTTGAAGAATCTAAACCAAGTCACTGGTTTAGAGATCCTAACTCAGACACTCAAAATGGAGGCAGCTTTTAGGGGAAGTTAAGCATCTGTCCATCAAAACCTTTGCTGTCACTACAGTGCTGAAATGATCTGTGCCCTGACCATGGTTAGAGACATTGGCTGATGACTGACAGGCCTGGTGGCCACCCCTGCACCAAACCATGGGCAGATTTACCAGAACACCTCTAGCCAAAACAAATTACATGTCTGGGTACAGCAAATGTAGTAGTGCAGCCTCTCTAGGGAGGATTATAGTTCCCATGCTGCATATGGTCTGATTATATCCTAAAAACACACTGTCCATGGAGTTTGGTGTGATGCAAACTTTGGGAAGAGAGCTTGTGCTGAGGTTATGTAAATGAACTGGCTCTGCCTGTTCTGCCTGCATGGAGAGTGAGTGGGCGAGGCGTTATTTCCAGAGGAAAGGTCATGTCTCACTGAGAGTTTGCACACAAGATGCATTTAAGGACTATCTGCAAAGCTCCGTGTGCTGTTCTATAAGCCCAGGAGATGCACAGCATTACAGTCACATGTTGTGGCATTATTCATAGCATTAATGTAAGGAAAGTGACAGCAAAACTGGCTTTGGAAACACCTCAAGGCCACCAGGATGGGGGAAACACACAATATTTGGATTGGGACATTTTCAAATCTTTTTAAAACCAGGTTCCTGCACTTGGCTCTGTGCACACAAGAGATTTAGGAAAACTGTTTGGGGAAAAGGGATGGAACAGAAAGACTGAGAGCTGGCTCTCAGGGTAGGGTGGCAGAAATGAGGCAACAGCAACTCTTTGTTAAATCATTCCAAGGTTGCTCTGTGCCTGGCACAGACTGGTGTATGAAATGGGGAAACTGTAACTGGTTTGTGCTATTCCTCCAGGCCTCCAGGCTGAGCAGATCTTGTTCAGAAAATGTTCTCGTTGAAGGCAGTAATTATCTGGTAATTAAAGGATGCTGTTGCATATGGTAGATTTCCAAAGCTGGATTGTCCTGGATTAATGTAAACCTGTATATGAATAAGGTGAGTGAAATCTTGCAATAAAACTTCCATGCACTTTTTTCTAGGTGCCTTCTGTAATATAAAGCAAATGTTAAATGAAACTGTAAAGTGAAACTATCAGCTATTTGGCAGTGGTTCAGGCAAGAAATACTTTTCAAGACTAAATTATATTATAAACATGAAACATCTTTTCTGAGTGTCTGTGTTCAAGGAAAAACAATAGCTGTAAAGCTAATAGCAATTGCATAAGAGGCAAAACAGCATGTTCAGTGTGAGTAAACTTCAGAAGCTGATGTGTTAGATACAGTGGCTGAGGAGTGTCAATAAGATATTAAGATCCATCAGGAAACATTTCTCCGTCTGCAATTTTTCCAGAGCCCTCCTGGAATTTATTTTTTTTCTTTTGCAGCAGCAATAGCAGAAGCACTTGCATAGATTATTCTACAGACCAAGACATGTTGAGATCCAGGCTAGCAATTATTTTTGAACACAAAATGTAAATTTTCTCAAGGCAATGAGATGTTCAAAGACTGGCCTCAACCTGCCATTAGAGCATTTTTGGGTGGTTTCTAATTTTTACTTACTGCAGAAAGCAAGTACAATTTACATTAAGAATCCATATTATATTTCCTTTTCTGTCCTTCCTCATAAATCGTGCATCCAAGTGAATCTTCCAATTTTTTTTCTTTCTTTTTACCTTTTTTAAATTTTTTTTTTACTATTTTTAACTTTTCCACTCTGAAATATTGACGTGATTTCCAAGACCATTGGATCATTATTGTGACAAAATCTGTGTGCAGATATAAAGTACTGTTCTGAAGGTCTGATATAAAGTACTGAAGGTCTGAATCAGTGGAAAACTCTGTTCCAGTCCAAGGACTGAGATGAAATGTTTTCCCTGAGGCCCAAAGTCTCTCAGTGATGGGTCAGTTCTAGAGATGAGTCACTGGGGTTGAGCAAGGGCTGACCAAAGTACAGCCAAATCATGCTGCTGATGCAAAAGTGTGTAGTGAGTGATGACAATTTGGGTTAAGAAATTAAGAATGAACTATTCTCTAATCCAATTTTATTCCCAAAGAGCAACACTAAATATAAACCTAAAACTTTCTCAAGAGGTCCATTCTGCTCTTCCTATCCAAAACAAAGTAGATATGTTGCTACTGAATAAAACTTCTCTTTTTCCTACATTCTCCAGTGCAGTTTTATTTTCCCAATCAATACACCACTTGCTCAGAAAAAGTATAATTTCTTCGGGTGTTGGCTACAGTTGTTTTGGTCCTTATTGTCTGTGGAGCACAGTCCTACTTGAAAGAGGTAAAAAGGTCCTGTGCAGACAATGGGGTGCATTCCTGCAGTCTCCCCTCTGTCATCATGCACAATTGATGAAGGCCTGGGTTTTCTGCAGACTGATGTCTAATATGGAATATGGAATATGGGCAGGTTTTCAGAGTGTTCAGGAAATTCAGTGCCCATGGCCCCCAGCCTTAAAGGCACCCACTGATAACCCACGTTGACTGCATCAAATGGGGAAATAGGGAGAGGGCAGAAGGCCTGAACTCTGCTCCCTACTGATGGCAAAACTCCATCAGAAGTCTAGAAGCAAATTAAATGCACTTTCCTTCTAGATTGAAATTGTTATCCACTTGGATTGCAATGGCAGTGGATTGGTAACCACTGACAGCCTTCCTTTTACCCACAGCTCTTGTTAAAGGTGAAAATGCTTGTTTGTCTTATGGATCAGGACACTTGAAGGCAGACACTCCTCAAAGCATACTTACACACCACTGGTAGGAGCAGAGCTCAGAGGACTCCAAGAGAACTTCCCTGACCATCCAGATGGGTGGAGAGAAGAGGGTGGGATGTGGATTTTAAAGAGGAAGGATATTTGAGTCACACTCAGCCCCCTGTCAGAGAAGCAATGTTTTCCCTGGAGATTTAAAAAGATGAATTAAATTCTGTGTATTCCTTACTTCATTTTAAGACTACCTCCTGATACTCTATTTTGGCTTGAAGAGTGAATCTGTACAATTAATTCTGCTGCAATATTTTTTGTTGTGTGTAGCTTAAAAAATCCAGCCCTGCAATAAATAAAAGCTCAGTAAGCCCTGAGCTCCCTGTCAGTGAATCCCTTTTAGTGCCATCTGATTCATTTCCAAGGCTCCAGTTTCTCAATGTGGCTTGTTATTACATTTAACTGTTCTGAAAAATGATGTAGGTAATTGTACTGGTCCCTTACCTAACTATAGATTCTTTTTAATTTCTTAATAATAATGAAATTGCCATAGACGCCTTATAATGTTTTTCTTCAGAAATAAACATTTAAGTAGAAGTTCACACAAAGTCATCCTGGGCTGCCCTGTGGCAACAATTATAATTAAAATATAACTGTTTGATTATATAATTGAAATTTCTTCCATTTGATTAGCTTGGATCCTTTCCATGGCCATACCCCTCTTTTTGAAGAACTCAGCCTTCATGCACTGTGCTGCAGGAAATTTACGGCAGTCATGGGCTGAAAAATACCTACATGTTTCAACCCACAGGTAAAGAAAACACTTGAATGTAAAAAGAATTGAATAAAATCTGGTTTGTGTGTAATTTGATGGCCACAGAGCTGTGCTAGAAATACAGGGCCAATGCTTAAAAAAAACCCAAAAATGTGAAGAGCAGAGCTTGGGTCTATCCACTCCACCCATGACCAGTCCAGCAGCATGCTCAGGGAGCTGTGCTCACCATTGCTCGTGGGTGTTTTTTACTCCTGTGTATATTTATCATCAGTAGAGGTCTAGAGATAACCCGCAGAGTTCCTCCTGTCCATTACTTTTCCCAAATGGCAGAAAGTATGGGCTGCCTGGACTTGGCTCAGATCTGCCCCCAGCACACTGGTGTGCTGTAGTGTGGCATGGCACTATGTGGGATGTTCCCTGCCAGAGAACCAGAGAGCAGCATCTGCTTTGTGCGCTCCAGGGAGCTCTGGGGAATGCAGAAACACAAATTCATTCACCTCTGGGAACACTGAGGCCTTGCTGGCAGTGCAGAGCTTTCCCAGGGGAGCCCGAGTGGACAGGACATTCCCCCTCAACAGCTGGGTGGTGAAAGCAGGGAAGGGTTAGATTTAGGGGCCTGAACATAACTCACCCCAAATCATCCCTGACAGCAGCACCAAAGGGCAATTGGTGCTCTTTTTCCACAGTACAAGTGAGCTCAGAATTTGTGAAAAGACACAGCATGTAGAGAGTCACTGATTATTTAATTTACACAGTTTGCAATCAAATTAAGTTTATCTGGTAGTAGAAACATAGAGCAGCTCTAAATATTGCTAGAAATGCACAGAAGGAATAAAAGAAATTTGACAGTATAATTACAGCTTCTCTTTATGATTCCATCAACATTATTTAAGTGCATATGAACCTGTGCTTTTATAAAAAAAGCTTTATAAAAATCCCAAATTGTATTGAAATTTGGAAGAAAAAAAGAAGAAAAGTCAAATTCTATGTTTTGATCATTTTATAGTGAATACAGACAGTCTTATGGTAGTGCAGTGCATACAAAGAACCACAATTAAAACATTAGTTAATGATCTCTTCATTTAGTGACAATCATGTAAACAAAAGTTGGAACTAAACAAATTAAGTAAAGAACTGTGGAACAAATTTCAATTCAGGTTGAAAGCTAATGAATTGAAATGTCAAGTCAATCATTTAAAAAAATTAGAATTCAATAGTTTAAAATAATTTAATTATTTTTATAATTATTTTGCGACAAGGAAGGGGCAAAGGGTCAAAATCTAAAACTGCAAGCATATTTTGGCTAATGTGAATATTGGAATGAATGGTTTAGTTGCATTTCACCTGGAGTACATTAGTAACTTTCACAATGATTATTTTTCTTGCTTTCAAGGATATTAAATAATCAACCAGCCAAGACAGCTCTAAAATAAGCAATTGACCCGTCAGAGTATAGAAGGATTGATTATTCTATAGTCTTCATTTCACTTCACTAAATACACACCAGAGCAGACCAGAGGTGCCTGAAGGTTAGCACAGGTTTTGAGCCCCGGCCTCAAGGCTGTGAGCACATTCAGCTCCCAGTGAACTTTACAAAAGTGAACCAGAGCTGCTGAAGCCCTTCCTCACCTCCAGACAGTGGGCACTACGTGGCACAGCTGTCCCTGGTGGGCTGGGGCAGGAAGGATGTGTCAGGAGCCCCCACGGCCTTCACTTTGGAAACACAAATATTCACAGCCTTGCTAGAAAGTACAGAAATTCCAAACTGCTGCAAGAGTCACCAGGTTGCTTATTTTGTGGTTACTATCTCCTAAATATGAGAGGTGATTAATGGAGGAATGAAAGGGTTGGCTAATCTTCAGTGCAGAGTGTGGAAGGAAAACCACGTCAGCAGGCTGGGCAGCTCTCAGGTGCTGATGGCTTCCTGGTGTTCCACTCAGTAAGAGATGAAGCTCTATTTTTAGAGAGGACATTGATACCACTGCAAAACTTCTGGAAGTTTATTTGTGCTTTGCCAAAAGCATGGGGGTAATATATTCTTGGTAGGTGCCTGTACAAGAGAGGGTCAGGCACAGAGGGATGTGCTTGGTCTGTGCTCTGCGTGCAGAACATGCAGGGAATTCAGAGAGAGCTCTGTGAGGGGCAGCTGGGTTTTTGCTTGTTAGAGCTCTCTGTGTCCTCCAGTATTTAGAGAAAAAACACTAGAGAATATCAAAACCATTCTTTGGTTTTGTTCTGTGTGGGTTTTTTTTAGGAAAAAGAAAATGAGATTGTTTCCTAAGTAATATGATTTCTGACTACAGTGCTTAGTGCTGGTGGTGATATGGGGTTTTGTTAATAGTGGACAGCAGAGAAAATAGCATTCTTGCTTCCTGGGTACTGTATGATATAATTAAGGATACAACCACACATAATAATTGTCTTTAAAGATGATTGGGTAAAGCCAGACTGGTAGCATCAGTACCCAAGCACAGGAAAGCAGAAATGACCACCTGAGACAGCAAATAAGATGAACAATCTGAGAAAGACTATCAGATACCATTCCATGTGACATACCCCACCCCAAGACAGTCTCCAGTGCCTCAGACAGAAATTAAATTCTATAGTACAAACCCAGACTGACCAATAGTCACAGAACAGCTTGTATTTGTCTTGCTGTGGTCAGTTCTGGTAATTTGTGTATCCTCCACAAATGCCTGTGCTATGTGACAGCTTACAGACTGCACCCAGGAATGACAGGAATTACAGATGGAAAGGAACTGTTAACCTTGGCCCCACAGGACTGCTCTCCACTTCATATTTTAATGCAATGTGCAGTTGGCCCATTCCAGATGATCTGATATAGATGTTACTGTCACTTTCCCTCTTAGTCAGAAGAGCTCATCAACGATAATGGGATAGATTATGTTGCTACCAATAGCAGCAGCAACAGGAGAAATGCCTGCTGAAAATCTGCACCACGACTCCATAGGTTCTTTTCAAGGAAAACGACTTAATTATAGGGCTAGAAAATTACCATGAAATAATTAATATGCTCGGTATTTACACTTAGGAAAGTGATTGTAACGCATAAAATGCAGTATTAAATTGGAATTAGCTACACTTATTTCAGTTACTAATATAGCGCCCTCCACACCACCTCTTGTGCAACCTCTCCAACATCTATTTGAAAAAATGAAACCAAATCAGCCCACAGTTTCTGCATGATCTAATTGTAAATCTCCAGTAACTTCTTGGTCTCTATCCAAAACAACATGAGTTTCAATTTTTTCCAGTTTTTCCTTATGCTGGGAAGTCAACCACCCATGTTATTACTGGGAAACATGACCCTATGTTATGTTCCCTCACTGAGGTCCTTGAGTCAATAATCCCAGCAGTGCCTCGGCGTTTTTAGAAGTCCTGTTCTCTTCTTTCAACATGCCTTACTCTCAACACAGTGCCAAATGTTACAACAAGTTTTTAAAGGTGCCAGAGTTATGATAATTAATGCTAAGAGAGTCGTAGAAAGGTTGTAAAAGCTCATACCTCAAAGTTTCAAACACTTTCCCACTGTCAGAGATTAAGATGAACCCATGGGGGGGCGGGAGGAGGGGCTAAATTATTCTCCTTTTGCCAGAACTGAGATTTCTTATGCCTTTATCCAAGGGATCTGGTTCTGGCTGCAGTCAGAGACAGGAAACTGGTCTAGGTGGACTCTAGCTCTGATCTCATCTGTCAAATCTGACGCTGGGAAATAAAAAAGAAGGGGGAACAGGCTTGTTCTGACTCTGGCTCATGGTTTTTCTTCACTCTAGCACAGAAATGGCCACAGCAGCTGTTTCCACAGAAAGGAAAGGCAAAGCTGTACCAGGTCATTGAGATTTCCAGCCCAAAACTTTCAGTTTCACTCAAAGTGTGCAGACCAGTACTTCTGAATTCCCCTTTTAGCCACATGTTTTGCATGTTTAAAAGGTTTTGCTCAGAATTCAGCAACCAGAAGTAATTCCGTGAGAAAACAAACGCTGGCTGCATTTTGCACAAGTCAGGATCCTGTACCCCTTTTCCTCACCTGTAGCTGTGATGCTCTTTCTCTGAAGACCCTGGAGTCTGCCAGCATAGGAGTTTGAGAAATATTCTTTCACCAGGAATTTGCTGCCTTCAGAAATGGGCTTAACACCCATTTCATGTTTGTGTTTACCTTTTGTGCCTGTCTTGCCCTTCATCAAGCCCCAGAGCAGGTCCTTGTGGTGATGCTGCCCTTCTCAGGGGCTTTTCCAATGAGAAAGTGCCCAACATGTTGTACCAGCCTCGGGCAGCATCAGTGTGGAGGGGCACTCCATCATAGGCTGAGGGGGGTTAATCTCTTTGGAAGACTTTCATTTTATTACAGGGTGAGTTCCAACAGTTTTTCAGCATTGAGAAAGAGGTTGTGACCCTCTGACAAAATTTTGGCTGCAAAATGAAATTTCCTCTCCATGCAGGAAACCACTGGAGAGAATATTTCTATAATACTTCCATTCAAATAAATCCAGGTATTCCAGTAATTGTATGGTCTCCAGTAAAAATATCAAATAAACCTGTCATAGGCTTTTCTCCCAGATGCTCAGATACAGTCTCCTTTCACTGTGTAGCAGAACTGCAGTGCCAACAGACATCCAAGGTTACGCTCCTGCGGTTCAGGCTCCGTGGCTTGTCCTGGAAGGAGACAATGGTTTCACTATGCTCCAGGGGCTGCCCCTCGGCACTGCTCCTGCCTGCCCACTAAACAAGGTCAGAGCAGCTCTCTCTGCTAATATCTTGGGTAACACAGCCCCTGGGAGAGTGCAGTTTGAACATGAAGCAAGCAAAGCTCATCACTATATAATTTATTAACTTGCTTTGTAAGGCAAAACCAGCGCGGCATAGGAAAGGCGTGCTCTGGAAGGAGCATACAGCAGCCACAACGGTGTAACTGTCTAATAAAATGTTTGTGCTGTTGGAAGGTTTGCTGCAGAGGAAGATAAAAGACAAAGATCAATAAAATGTAAAAACCTTTACTGGGAAGCCTTCTGTCTTAAGAGGAGACAGGTCTGCTTAGCCGGGGTGCGGAGGGCACGTGTTCTCGTGGCTACCTTTGTGCTGAGCCTCAGATCTGGCTGTCTTTGCTCCCTTCAGGTCCACAAAACCTTGTCTTCACCCGTGCCAAGGTCTTCTAGTGTCACACCCTGACAGAGTGATAGAGTCTCTTTGACAGAGAAACATTTAACTGACTGTTGGTCATTTACTTCCATTTGCCTCCACAGCAGACCTCTCCAGTCAGCACCCAAATGCAGAAGGGCATTTTCAGCCTTTTACATGCAGCTCACAGCCTCAGCACAGCACCACAATCTCAAGCCCCCCAAACATTTTAAAGAAACCACAGATGAAACACTAACACAAGTAGTAAATCTCAAAGACAGCTCAGTGATAGCATGTGCTGCTTTAGCTATGACATACAGTAGCTTAAAAAATTAGAATTAGTTACGAATAGTAGATTTCTCACACTGCCAGACTGTATCATTTATCTTACATAATTTACTATATCATTTTCTCTTATAAGCAGCTCAGAAGCCAAGACTTGGTTAAAAACAAAACAAAACAAAAACCAGAAATGGATTTAATATTTAACTGTTCTCTGGGGACCAAACTCATTCCTGATAGAAGAGAATGAGTTTGACCTAATCTGGGCAGTTCCCATCAGTTTTAATAAACATTCCTCAGGGTTGGGCTCCACCCAATCTGTTTTTCAGCTCCTCTCTGGATGACATCCTGCTAAAATTAGAGTACCTTGACCTCCACTGGCAAGAGACAAAAGCCCAGTGTCTTTTTCTTACTAATTGGCATAGCCATAATGGCTTTCATTTCAATGCAAGCACTTTGGAAATATGAATTGATGGGTAGTAAAGTTCATTGATTAGCACTTGTGTACAGGCACCTTTCCTCCTGCTACAGGTTTTTGCACATAATCACTCAGTGGTAACCAGCACTTACTTATCAAAGAGAAATCCAGAAACATATGGCTGAACATCTACATGCAGGAAACATTTATCCAACCACATACTTGAGCGTTAATTTTACATACAGGAAGAGGGATTCCCCTTTTGATGGTGATAGTTCCTGTAACAAAGAGATAGAATGGTCAGAACAGTTTATACCATTTATTATTATGAAATGGGCAGGAGAAATTGAGTGACCTTCTGGGTTAATAAGAATTTTGAGCAATGGTTTCATTGAGATATAATTCAGTGTTCTGGAGGCATAAGTCTTACACCTTAATTAATAATATATAGATATTTTAAAATAACGTTTTAGGAGCATTAAATCTATTATCACAATAAGACACTTCAGTGTGTGAACCAGTGTGAATTAATTCACACCTAGTTGTATGGATGGCTCTTAGCCCTTTGGCCCCATACTTGACAATATGTTAGGCTTGAATTAATGCACTGTAATTCACAGCTTGTCATGTCTTTCTGCTGAAGCATATCCCTGAAGTGGCTTCACCGACATATAGGCTGGCTTCACACTTTCTCGTGGAAGAATGGCTTCAGCTCCTCCCAGTCACAGCTACTCCCCAAAGCTGTGACCTCTGAGACAGGCATCGCAGTCCTGCTGCCATCAGCTGCTGCTCCCATTCACAGAGCTGCTGCTCCTGCCTCAACAGCCTCGCTGCTCAGGAGCAGGGCTTCCTGCAAAAAAAAACCAAAACAGATTACATTCAACTTCCTTGCTTCCAGCATGGATAGGCTGCTTGGAAAAACTACAGACTCATTGAGACATCAGTCAGCACTTGGAGTGGGGCTGTGGAATGTATTGCATCAGCACAGGTCTGGCAGATCTGAGGGCTCACAGACAGGGGACAATAAGATTTCTCCTCCATTCTTTCTGAACAGAAATAATTCTGAATAAACCAGCCAAGACAGACAGTGACTCATCCACTGCAGGAATTGCTTAAGAGAACTTCATTTTACTGTGTGGGAAACTACTGCCCCTCTAATATTGCTACAGACTGCTGCATCTTGATTTATCTTCATTCTAGAAACACAAGTGTTATTTTTTGCATCCACCTGAATGGTGGCCTCACCTAACCTGCTTAGTTTTTTGCTTATTCGTTTGTTTGGTCAGCTGGCTGATTGTGTTTCAGATGCAGTTGATTCCATTTGACATCCCCAATTTGGAGCTTTATATGGAAATAGCAGAGCTGCTCCTGCACTCCAAAAGAGTAGAAAAGGCCCCAGTTTTGTAGTTAAGTCCTCAGAAAAACAGCTGAGGCAGTGAAGTTTGAGAAGGGAAAAAAAAAGAAAGGAAACATGTAAAAGCAAAGAGCTTGATAGGTGTGGTGATAAATCTGAATAAATAAACGAGAGTTGCTGCAAGACACGGAGGTAGCAGTTTTGCTGAGCTATGTTGGAAGAAAGCCCTGATTGTGTGCCAGAGCAAGAGAGCAGCTGTGAAATGCTGGGTGTGGGTACTCAGCAGTAATCTGGTTTAACCCTGTACATAATGATATAATGCAGTGTCCAGTGCTAAAGCTCACTAAGTAGGTACCACACAGACATAAAATATGCATAACCTGTTTGTTTCCTTCTGCAGTAATCCATATGAAGACAGCATTCATTCTTCTGTCCATCTTGGGAGCCATGGGAAGAGAAGGCTGAAGCCTTGGTGGGATCAGTTCCTCTCTCCACACCAGGTCACAGGGCTCTGTTCTTCCCTGGTGCTCTCCTCAACATTTCCACCACATGGATCACCAAAGCTACCCTTCAGTAAAAGAGTGAAGATATATAGAAAGTTGTAAAATACAACTACAACAACAGAGTTTATTGAGTTGCAAATTCTACATAAATACGCATTTTACCAGGAAAAAGATATCACAGTGGAACTATTCAAATATAAGGGAATTCCAAAGGTTTTCATCTCTGGTTTTTGTTGTTTTCCAGTTGTTAAAATCTGTTTTCAAATGTTCATCTACAAAATAATTTATTAGCACCTTAATATCGATGGTTTTATTTTGCCTCAGCTGCCATTGATGTCACCTGTTCAGAAAATAAAGGCCTATTTTGTTAACAAAATTAAGTACATATTTAGAAAGATGGTATCAGGTATTTTGCTTTAAAAATGTTGTCAACATTGTTTTTGTTTGAAGGCACACCTCTGCTAATGCAGCATGCATATACAAAAGCTGGTAAGTGACTATATACATCATGTCTCAATATATATACAAGTTCAATATTTCTATTTACAGGGTAAAGTAATGGAGTCGGTCTGATCTGAGAGAGGTTCTGTATGTAATTTCAGGGAATCTATGTTTAATTTAATAGGTCATGTATCTGTCTCAAGTGGGGATTACAGTATCTGGTTTAAAGTGATCTACAGTATCAGGCTTATTATGTAGCTTTTATTTTTAGCAAGGAATGGATTTAACAGTTGACAGTCCTACTTAAGTATGAAATACATCAAATTTACAACCCAGGCCAGCCTGCTGGCTGTATTACACACACCAGCTTACAAACAACCTTGGGACTTGCACTCGCTGGGTAGTTAGGGGCAGTGGGAAGTGGCAGGCTGGAGGCATAAAACCATCATGATCCTGCAGCAACCTGGGCTGATCTATGGAGCAGTATTGTTGGGGAGGTTGTAAAGCCGATTGGAGGACGGGTTGATCACTGCACTGGGAAAAGTTATGGAGCAAAACAGGGCAGAGGGAATCCAGAGTGAAAAATAGTTCATGCTTGAATGCCTTGAAAAAGTGTATCGTGCATTCTGCTTTATGCCTGATACAGCCAGAGCTGGGCCATAGTGAAGGAGAGAAAAACAAACAAGCAATAAAGAAATAACATGGGCATAAGACTTCTGAGGGCTGAAGGGGAACATAAAAATGGTTGCAAGGCACATCAGGGCAGAGTGAGTTTTCATATGATACTGTTGTTCTCAGTTGCAATGTTTAAATGATTTGGATACAGCAAGAGATCAAAAGATGATAATATTTCCTGTGATGACTGGCCACTCCCTGGATCTCTCCTTGTCTGTACCTGTCAATTCTTCATTACATCCATCAATGCAGCTGGTTTCCAGCTAGAAACCAGCATCAGGAAGCTGAGTGCTGGTACAGTTTTAGCATAATGAGATGACTTTCATTTTGCTTGTGTAATAAGAGTGGCAAAACAGAGGTAAGTCATAAAGTGCTCATCTGTATTCTAATTAACTCAACTTTTGCTTCTGGCCTGGTCTGAAGGTTTTGTTGGCACAGGAATGAATCCTCTCAGGTGCAGAGAGAGGGGAGTGTAATATCTAGTCATCATAATTGTACCAGTGAAAGCTGCTATATAAACAGAATTATTCTGCTAAAATTGCACTTCTTCTAGGAAGCTTATCCTATTCTGCTTCTGCAAGGGGCTCCACTGGAGTGATATGAAACTTTCCTTGTGTGGCCTGGCCACATGAACATTGCTGTGACAGGACTGAGCAACTCTAGCTTGTCTGTATGACCAAAAGGCTTTTATAGCAGACATCACTTGGGTCCCTAGGATAAAGTTTAGGAGGTTTTTCCCCCTTTATTTTAACTCATTTATATCTAGCTGAAAAATCAATATCTCCTGATGAGAAATAGAGCTCTAAAATTTCTAATAAATCCATTTTCAAGTGCAAGTTCCGCTCCTGAAAATGACTCTGTAAGAGTCATCACACAGTTCCATGTCTATCACTGAACAAATCAGTGATAGACATGGAAGTCTTCATTTGCAATGTAAATTCAGCTTTTCTAGTTGCCAGCTGTAGCAGCTCTCTACCCAGCCCAGCCAGGGTCAACCTTCTTCACACATTCTTTCCAGCCACCATGACTTTCCAAGTAGCATTCTGCCCCTCCTTAAATGGATTCTCACACAGATGCACTGAAACAGAGAGAATGGATGGGACGTAATTTCAGCTTTCACTTCAGCTTTGTACAAAAGGGAGTAAACCTGGTTCAGATGCTTCACTTGTTTGGCTTGCAAGATTTATTCGCTTACATATTTACTCAGGCCCACTCTCTCCTTGCCATTGGCTCTCTGGGATGCCACAGACAAGGTGGACTGACCATTTCCATGGGGTGCTCATTTTGGCAGAGTCAGTAATGGGAACAACTGAAATCTGTCTTTAGTCTTCTTCTTGTGCTCTCTGAAAGGATACAGCCCTAAACTAAACTCCAGTTTCCCAAGCAAGGGGCTATTTGGGTGGCAGGAGGACACTGCCAAGCAGATGCTGTCCAGGAAAGTTTAACTGGATCCCCACAGGTCCTATACTTCCAATATCGCTTTTGTAATAAATCCAAAATGTCACTTGTTAAATAACCCAAGACCTTTCTTGTAATCACACAGGATTACATTAGAACATTAAATCAGACATAATTGGACTGTCCCATTTAGACATAATTTTAAGGTAAAAATAAAAAAAATAATCAGAAGTGTATTATATGTAATGAGAAATTTATTGCAGCTCCAAAAATATCTTCACTGAAAGTATAAAAGAATTTATGGGCTAATTTTTTTCCTGAATATAAAAAGAACTAACTAGAGTGTTTTAATCTGAAGCCACTGAAGAAAGCACTCTTTCTGACACAAAGGGTTTGCTTTTACTAACAGCAGTTAGATCTTTAGTCTCCTGTAGAAGATAATATTCAAATGTTCTGTTCTTCACTGGTCTTAACTCTTTAACTTAGACTTTACTCTTGTTCTTGACATAGCATCAACATCACAGAATTACAGAATGGCCAGTTTGGAAAAAACCTTTGAGATCATCAAGTCCAACCTATGACTTAACACCTCCTCATCAAGTAAACCACGGCACTGAGTGCCACATCCAGGGACAGAGACTCCACCACCTCCCTCTGCAGAAAATTCATTGGCTTGGGCATTTTGACATACAATCTATTGGAGTGACAGCAGAGCCACAACCACCACCAAAGAAGGCCTCAGGCATCTGTTCTTCACTGTTCCTCAGTACAACCTTTTAAACTCTTGATCTCACCTGCATTCCACCTGTGTGTCCCCTCCACCCTTCTGTGGTTGGTCAGTGTCCCTCAGCACTCCCTGGCTCATTGCCCTCAGTACCAGTCACCTCTGACACAGCTGTACCCATCAGGGATGGGGCTCAGCCACAGCCCCACTCCCAATTACCACTAACTCTGTGCCTACAACAATAATCAACCCCACAACTGATTTCTGAAATGAAGGGCTTAGAATTAAACTGGAGCCTGTTGAACTAAAATGTATAAAAATATTAATTTCCTTTCTGTAAAGTTTATTGTTAATTATAGTCAAATACATTCACTATTAGACTTCTCTGCTGCAAAAGAGGTTGAGAAAAGGCAGAACTACTAACAGCATTGCCACTTTCCTGGAAATTTATGTCATGTAGGTATGTTCAGAGAAGTTTTTTACAGCGATATCCCACCCGAGAGAGGGAGGAGAATGATTAGGCGATAGGAACCTACCCGGCCAGACAGACATTGTGCCCCGGGGCAGCCCCGGCACCCGCGTGTGTGCGCAGGATGTGCGGGACGGTGCCACCGCAGCGCTGCTGCCCGCACGGCTGTCCCCGTGTGCCACAGGAGCAGGGGGCACCCACAGGGGTCACCCTCCTCTGCAGTCCGTGTCCTGGGGGGCAATGCCTTCTCACAGCTGTAAAAGTCATCCGTGTGCAGGAGGCTTGCCTTAAGATCTGATGAAAATGAAACGGGAGCTTGACGTTTTTGTATGGCGGCCAGTCTCTGCCTTCCAACAGTTTTGTGCTAATATGGCTCGAAGAGAAAATTTGTGCTTCAGGGAGAGCACTGACACTTAAGCCTTTTTCTCATGCTTTCTCTTTTTGGTGTGGTTTGCATAAGTTTTAAATGAGGTGGTTTGGAACTTATGGATGTACTTCCATCCGTGTTTTACAGTCTGAAGGTTACTAAATGCATACACTTTATATCTATATCATTTAAAAATCTAATAACCTTGTGTTATTATCATTTATTGCAACTTGACATAAATCAGGTGCCAGACAAAAGGGAGGAATATTTTTTAGTGTTTAACTAGGTTGCTTCATATTGCTTGACATTCTCCATGACTTTATTTAAAAGCTTCCCTCAAGTTTTGACAGGCAGCAGTTTAATATACACATGCACACACACATATGTATGTATGTATGTATTCATTTGAATTTGGGCTCTTTCCCTCCAGTCTTTGGTAATTATGATTTGTGTCTGGAGAGATGAACTGTCTAAAAAATAATAAATAAGAGGCCATGAGAATTGAAAGCCAGTGTTCAGGTTCATCTAGAAAGAAATTAAGCAAATCAAGCTCAGTTTTATAAAAGGAAGCAGATTACCCTGGGGTCTGCACACACTGGACTGACTTGACATATTTAATTTTTTTTGCAGGTTCCTGCCCTTCTAAAGAAAATTGCACCACTTTTACTACGGCCACCTGGGGAGGTGACAACGAGGTTATCAGGCAGTCTAGAACTGCTGCAGCAGCTCCTTAAATACACTCAGCTGGGGAAGGCTCCTCGAGCTAATGACACCTCCCTATACCCACAAATTAAAGCCCAGCTGGCCGTGAACCATCCCATCACTGAAAGCCTCAGCCTTTTACAGGTGTGAGAGGGAGGGAGGGAAGTGCTTCCTGAGCAGATAAAGGAAGAAGAGGCTGGAAGGAAGCTGTGGGTCGCTGGAGATGTGGGGCTGGTGTGGGGACCGCCGCTGCCTGTCCCGGGCTGCACTCCCGGCGCTGCTGCCCTGCCCTGCTGGAAATGTCGCCTTCCCAGAGGCATGCAAAGGAAAAACGTGACTCAGCACCGCTCCCATCGTCATCCTACAAGCAGGTTGGGAATTTGGTCTTGATGGCCAGCTGATTATTATTTTATCTCTTACCGAACTGCATAATTCACAGAGGTCTAATGTTTGCATGTTTACCTTGTAAGCCACTCTTGCTATTTCATTAGTAGCTGTGCTAAAAGAGAAAAATGCCTTTCTCCCCACAGAACTATTTACTCTCTTTTATGCTGACCGCTCCCAGCCTTTCTACCTCTCCACAGAACCTCGAGCTCTCTTGAAGGGTTGTATTTCTGTAATCACTAAACAATCCATTTCAGCTGGATGCAGAAAACCACCTTTGATTTCAATTCCCCCTGACGTGACTTAACTAGGTTCCCAGTTGAGAAAACACTTTGAGAGGTGCCGGGAGTGGTTTTCTGAACTCAGCCACCCAGATGAGAAAGCCAAATTTAAAGATGCTTGTGAGTGTGCACAATGTGCCCTCACGAGCCCATAGTCACAGCTGCAGTGGGGGGTTGTTTGCCAACCTCTCTATGGGTGTATCTCTACTGGGTGCTCTGAAGCTCTGCAGCATCTCTCCCACTGCCTGCTGGGATTTTGACCTTGCTTTTGCCAAGAATTTGACTGAAGTAAATAAGTTATTGATGCAGCAGGTCTTTACACAGTTACCTGGAGTGAAATGAAGATTCTGGTAATTTAAGGGTTTGATTGTGATACAGATTTTTGCGGATGTTTTCAAGTTGTGGCCTAAGGTGTTACCTGAAGCAATGCAAGCATGGGCACTCAGGTAATGACCTGCTTACCTTGCCTCAAGGAGAGGAAGGGATCAGACAAAGTAGGATCCTGTGTGTTCTCAGGCTGTCCAGACTGCACTGTCACATTTCTCCGAGCTTCAGTTAGTGATGCTGATAACATCATGACACCTTCTGTGAGTGTCCACACTGATAAATAGCACTTGGTAGTTATTTTGGCAATATTTACCAGCATCCAAGGCCAGGTAATACTCAGCAGCAATGCCCCTGTCCTGCCACATGCTTTGGTCTAAGACAGAGGGGGTGTTTTGATGCAATTGTTGCCTGTTTTGTCAGTTCTGCAGCACAAGCAATAACAGCTCACAAGTTTATATCTGAATGCAGGCTCAGAATCTGCCAGCTGAAGTGCAGGTGACAGGTTCTGTACAAAAGGAGGAATGGTGGAGAAGCATGGCCACCAACTTCTGCTTGTCGAGCCAGGCTTTGAGCACAGCTTTTGGATCACAGTTGTTTTGATGGGATTTTCAGACTCTCAGGCTGTGCTAGGACACTGGAGGTTTTGTGGGCAGAACTGTACTTTTCTTAGGCTGCCTGGATTTTAGATGTTAAGGTCACTTTTTAAAAGCGTGTGAAAACTCTCAGCCAACCTATCCAAAGGTAATTTAATCTGCTTATATGAGCAGATATGTAGAAATACTTTTTCTGAAGGAGAGTGGTAGTGTCCTGGCAGAACCAGCAGTTTGAAACAGCCTTAAGTATGTTAGGAAAGCCCTCAAAATTCTGTCTCCATTGTGGAATAGAAGCTGCCTTCAGCTCAGGGCTTGTGTCTTGGCAAGCCATGGGGTTTGCTGTTGAGCCCGTTGGAAGAGACTCACCCAGGTCTGCACAGTGGGGGCTGCATGGGTACAACAAGCTCAGAGGAGGCTGAGCACATTTGCCAAGAGGATTAACAGGGCTGTTCATTTTGGGCCTGAGCACTAGGTGCAGCAAAACAAGGGCTCCTGGCCTACAGAACATTGTTATTAGCAGTAATGATAATCCATTATACTGTCCTGAGGACAGGCCAAATCCCCCTCACCCTCATCCTGTGATGAGAAACAATAACTGACAGCTGAGAAAAAGGCATGGTATGTGCTGCTTTCTTAATGGGAACATAATTTGGCTCAATGACAGTCAGCTGCTCTTGGAGGATTTGGAAAGCAATGCTGTGAATGTGCTGACTGCTAGGAAGGGTGGAAGGAGGAAGCTCCTTCTGAAAACTGGGCTCCTCTTTGCCACCTTCTTCAAATGGCTGACATATTTCATTTGGTTTTTGAGGAGTATTTCTGCATTTGCTTCTTTAAAAGTAAAACCACAAAAGTAGTAACATACTCGCATCTCATCAGTAAGAGCCATGTTCTGCTCAATTTGCTCTTTCAACTAGTCCCTTAAACTTAGTATTTACTGTATGTCCTAGGAAATGTGTTTAAACTGTTCCCTTGGTTTTGGAGGGGTTTTTGTTCTGAACATTGCATATTTTTGCAGCCACAGCTTGTGCCAGTTACTAGGCGTTCCTACTTTACTCACAAATGAGATTTTCACTTTCAAATTCTTTACCAAATTGTGCAATACACATTCTTTGAGACACTGAGTTAGCATTAAAAAAAAAAAAAAAATTGGCGATGGAAATACTGTTATACTTGTGTGACAAAATTCAGATTGGAAGGAAATAGCTCACAAAAGCATGAATTAAACATCTAATTAAAAGTGTTAAGTCTCATTTTAATTTTTTTGAAACACCAAAGACAGAAAAGCAGCTGCTTTCCTGAAGAATGTGATATGATAGGAGCCAGTTAAGTATGAACACAGAACTGATTCAGAGTGCTCAAGGAAACATTTATGGAAAATGTGGGGTTTTGAGATCCTCAAAAAACATGATTTATCACAAAGGAGATCTTTGTAAGGACTGCTTATGAAATGGGATCTGAAATAGGAGTGTCAGAATGATGTTTTTTCCTAACTTGTGGTGAACAAATATATATTTAATTAGCTTAATTTTTTTTCAATTAGGGATGACACTCATGATAATCTTACACCATGCCTCTAGTTTTGGATTAATGGGTTCATAGGGGTCTGGCCTAAATGTAAAAATATTAAGTAACTACTTTGAAGATATGTTGTTGTCTCAGGGTTGCAGTGTCCTGAAAGCAGTGGTTTAAAAATGCTGAGGGAAAAAATTGGCTTAGTCTCTTGTTAGAATTACAATTTGAAGCCAGAAGAAAAATTATATGAAAACCCCTGTAATTTTAGAAGAATTACTTTTTAGTATTTGTTATTATATGTCTATTTAAATAGAACATACAGTGTGACCTAGGGTTATCTATTGTTCAATAATGTAACTGGACAGTGTAATATTTGCTCTATGAATATAAAAATTAGAACTCTAAATTGCTTGGGCCATTTTATGTGATTATGGGGAAAAAATCTCCTTGCTTAATTACAATTGTAATTCAAAACGTATTTTAAAATATTAAAAAGTTATCTGCACTTGCAAGACTTAATCTAACGAGGAAAAAAGTGTACTTGTAACCCTCCCTGAGGGCTGTATTCTGTCAGGTTCAGAGAGATGAGCAGTGCAACTGTGTGAAATGCAGCTCTCTCCTTGTTTCAGCTCCAAACTGCAAAAAACCAAGCAGTCCAGCCTGGATGGAGTCCAGGTGCTTCTGCAAGTTGAAAGACTAGACTTGGATCTGCCCTCTAAAGTGGTTTTACACTGGAGCAACTCGAATCGAGCTGCAGATTTACGCCAGTTGCTAAGAATTAAGAAATGGGCTGTTGAAATTAAAGAATCTTTCTTTTCAAACCCACTCTGATGTAGGGATGGCCCCTGTGCAGAGTATCCTGCTGAAATAACCAGTGCTTCTAAGGCAGCAGCACCAGCAAAGGGCTCTGCAAGGCTTTGGTGAGAGCCAAAGCACACATGCAGACTTACATGGGTGCTGCTGTAATTGTGTGTGGTCTTCCTTTGCAGTAGGAACTTTTGTTTTTTTTTAATTTAAAAAGGCTGTGTGTTGCTGTTTCTGTGTTGGAGAGACTAAAGAAGTTTGTCACTAAAATGCTGGGCAGGTTGTTGGCACATCTGGGGCACACAGTTTGATCTCAGTTTGGAGGAATGCATAAGCTTTTTTTTTGCTCTTATGTGATGAGAATTTGTAAGGCTTTGCATTTTCCTTTTAGAAAATAGCTGGGGTCTGATTAACTGCACATCAATTGGTACACAATTGCCACAGTAGCTCTCATAAAGTTGGTACACAATTGCCACTACTCATAAAGTAGTAGGTGAATTTGATTCTGTGTTTGCAGGCACTGAAACCCAACAGGCCAGGTCCTTGGTTTATGCCTTGCATGTCTGAAAAGCTGTGACCAACAGTGAAACCACACAGTGGAACTGTTCTGCCCCAGTTCCTCCTTCTCCCTGAGACAGTGATGCAGCTGCCTATGGCTGAGTGTTCCCACGTGTGGCTTGGGGAGTCAAGCAGAGCAATACATGAATTTCAATAAGTGTGCCCCCCTTTCATGCACAGTCCCTCATGCCTTTCTCAATTTTGTTTCTGGTTGCAACAATTAATGTGCATGGGGTGTGTGAAGCCACGGGCAGCCAGAATATGGGTGTAATTTAGCACAGCTCTTGTAGACACGCCTGTCAGGCAGAGAATAAAATTCAATTCTTCTGTTATGAAGTTCCTGGGCAGTAGACTATACAGGTATAATATGTGCATTAAAATGCATTTAACATTACTGTGGGTCATTCTTTATAAATACTCTGATCAGGCCTAGATCTATAAATGTTGCCTTATGGTAGAGCCAGGGAATCATCATGCACGCCTTGGAGAGAGAGGAGGGAGCACGGTGTTCGAAGGAAAATCAATGAAATATTTAAGTAGGAAAAAAAGTAATTTTGTCTCTTTGATTTCATCTGGTAGCAACTGAAAATATACTTTAGGAGCCTTTAAAGTACATCTAATTTCTCATTCACTGTCAAAAAAGAAATTTCTCTGGCTATTCATAAATACAAGAACAGTGTGAAGTGGTTACTCATTTATTCAATATGTTATTGCACAACACTGCTCTAAAGTAAGAGGTTTAAAGGGGCTGGAAATACAAAGCATTGAAGCATAGCAGTAGTAATATTAATTTGCGGAGGGCAGCTGTATATGACTGTAACAACTGAAAACAGGACAGGGGAAATGGGTTGGATAACAAGATCATTAGCTTATAAACTGAACTTTCCTCCCCATCTCCCTTGCTCCCTCAAAAGAAAAACCCAGCCAAAAATCTTCAATGAACCAGAAACTTCTGAAATTAAAATATCAAACCATAACCAAGAGAGGGGAGGGAGAGAATTGGCTAAGACAGGACTGGAGAAAGGGGTAACACTTATTTCTGGCAGAATGATCATGTGCTGCTTATATACCCATCACCAGCAACACAAGTAAATGTCTGATAAAGTGAGATTGCTGCAACAGTTCACAAAATTATGATTTCTGGGAAGAGATTGTATTTGATAAAGTTTACCTATATATTTTTCTCTTCATGAAGTAAGATGACCCTGATAATCCTGCCTTTTCTCCCCACATTTATACAAAGACAAATGATCAGTCACAGTTATTAAAACCACATAGAATTAAAAAGAAAAAAAAATCCAAGAAAAACAACAATAAAAAAACCAACAACCAACCAAAACACCATAATCAAATTTAGGCCAATCTGCTTTAACTTCTCATGTGTCTGTAGCTCTGCATTTTGTCTTGGTCGTTACCCAGAGGACACTACTCATAAATTGCACGGCATTTGTGAGCAGGGTATTAGTTTTGTTAAGAGTTGCATACCTCATGAGAATTTAATTTGTTTTATTTGAAGTCCCACTTGTAATTAAGATGAATGGGCACAAACTCACATGTACTAGAAACAGCATCAGTGCAGGCCCTACTGTTTAGGAAACAGCCAAATCTTTACAGTGCTCTTCAAGCATTTGATATCTGTTCAAAAAAGGTGGCACATAGGATTAGGTACCATTTGGCCCTATTTTTATGTAAATGTGTGTATTTGAGGATTCTTGCTATTAATATATTTTTAATTGAGTATATGTTGACTAGGCAAGAAGAGAGAGGTTTGCAGAAATGCTACAGGCAGTCTTGTCTCCAAAGAGCATAGACCTGCAAAAGAGAAAAATTCATGACATAACGGTTTCATAACTTAGATATATTTTGAAGAACATAAAATTCAAGGTAGGATCATAAAAGCAGAAGTTTCTATTCCATTGTCTTGCATGGCCTGTCCCAAAGAGAACAGTGCAAGTCCTGGTCTGGCATGGAGAGCAAAGCTTCCCAGAAGAATTTGCCATCACTGTTGTCTTTTGTTATAGTGTTTTAGTTTGTTCCCTAGCAGTAGCACCTGGTGCTGGCCCTTGCCTTCAAGAATACAGAAATATGAATATTGCTGGGATGTAAAATGGTGTATGGGGAGCAAGAGCAACTTAAATTGATCCTGACCCAAAAGCGTGTGGAGTCACTGGGCCAAACCCGCCCCCAGTTCCAGCAGTGAAATCCCAGCCCCGTGGGGCTGTGCTGCCAGAGTGCTTTGTCACAGCCAATAAACCCTAATGAGCACTGATGAGACACCTCACACACGTGGCTCATCCCCCTGGATCTTCGTTCCTGTGCCAGTCTGGGCTCCTCTGTTTTGATGTGCATTGCACAGTGCAAGTACATCTCAGGTCAGGCTTTACCCCAGGAATAAACTTGTGAAGGATTTCTCTAGTCATTCTACTCTAGGACCTATTTCAGTCTGCTTAAAGGGAGTTAAATGTGTTGCATATTGAACTTTTGTATCAATATATATGACAATAAAATCTTGATAACCACTTGTTATCTGTGTTCTAGGTCTTATACAGCATGAGGACATTACTGTTATTTCTTTTTAAAGTGTATTTTATTTTTATAACTATACTTGACTGAGCAATTTTAGTTTTTAAACCATGACAGTTTTATATGATTATATTTTCCAGCCTAGAAAAAAGAGGTTTGGTTGTCTCGCAGTATAAAATAAAGTTACAAATAGGGCCACCCTAGAACATTGGCTCTTGTTATGTTTGCTTTGGATTGTAGGAAAAGAAAAACTCCTGGTGAGGAGAGGGTTGACCTTATTTCTGGGTATGGGGGATTTCCCTGTGTCAGGGGGAGGGAGAAGATTGTTAGGTGGAAGGTGTTTGTACCACAAAAGCTGAAAGATAAGCAAGGAAGCACTCTCTCTCTTCAGTGAAATAAAAATTCATCCTATTACTTTAAAAATTAGGCTGCAAGTGTGGCAAGAGAGTATAAGTGCTCATGGCAGAGTCTGAAGCTTCAAGGATGCAACTGTGACAGATACACCATAAGAGTAGGGAAAATGATGATAAGTAGGACAAAAACCCCCATAGCTTTTCCTTATAAAATACTCATTTATTCCTGAACCCTTCCACAGTAATACTGGGGACATCATACCTTGATTTAGTTCCCTAAATGGGTGGACTTGCGGGATAAGATAGTGGCAATAAAGGCAAGTTTCAAACTAGAACTGGTCCTATGATTCTTAGGAAATAAATCTACCTTAACACAAATGAAGCTCTGGACCAAATCTTAGCATATGTGAATAAATGTCCTCCCCCAGTGCTGGGGTGGCTGCCTCCAAAATACTGCAAGTTTTGGAAGCAGTTTGATCTAGGAAGTTGGTGCTAGCTCTGCAGGAGGAGACAAGTGTGATAAATCAGCCCATATCATTCTTACAAGGGGAGTGTTTATCCAAAGGATAACTTCTGCCTTTCACTACTGGAGAAACTGGTCATGCTGGAGATGTACTGATCCAGCTACAAAGGGGGTCAGGGTGGAATGATTGGTTGTGTTCAACAGTGAATATATGATAAAACTGAAAATTAATGCTTTGCTATGAATTGTATGGCCCAAAATCAGAATAAGACTGAAATAGTGGTACTGAAGTGGGACTTGAAGGAACTAGAAAACTCCAGCAATGAAATAAAACACAGTTAAGTAGAAGAGTGCTGTGTGAATGTAAAGAATAATTTCTAAATTGCCACAATATTTTTTTAAGTGAGAACAGGCCCATTAACAAAGGGGGAAGTAAACCATCCTGGTTTGTCAATTCATTCCTGAACTATGGGATGTTTTTATGAGGAAGAAGAAGAGACTGAACTTGAAGAGGGAATGAGGATAAAGAAGGAAAGTATTTTTATCACTGTGGAACCGCTCTATATCTACAGCAGAAAAGTAGTTTCAATTTCATACCATTTGCTGTCTGTTGCCTGGGCAGTAGTGGTTCAAATATGGTCATATCTGCACTTTTTTGGCCTTCTATAAAGAGCTAGCATTTCCACTGCCACTTCTGATCTTAAAAAAAAGTCTTGTTACTTTTTCTCAGCTCAGACTCTTTGTCCTCCTGGAACTGATTTGTCCCCTCTGATTCTGTACTGTTAGATATTAATTTCCTGCATATCATTTGTGGCCTTTAATTACCTCAGAGTTAATCTGCCTTATGAAGGGAGGCCATCTCTGTTACCCAGACCAATCAGCATGGAACAGAAAGTCTGTTTGTGTGACTGGTCCCTTGGGGCACTGCAGGCAGCCCCCAGGACTTGGGAATTTGCAGCAGCAGAAGCTCTGCTGCCCCATTTACCCCACTCTGCCTGCTCCAGGCAGATGCACACCCATGCACTGTCACCCACCACGGGCATTTTACTGCTCTGGGCCTCTATTCTGGTGTCCAGTGGCAGAAGGCAAGGTGAATGAGTTGTTAATTTTAGCCCATGTTATGTGACTGTGCAACTAAAGAATTTCTTCACTGGAGATGCCACGAGCTAAAGGTCCTTCTGGCTTCTTCTTTCCCATGAGCTGAATTTTAACTCTATGCTTATTTTTTTTAAATCTGTGCAATAACTGATGGATTGGTTCTGGATAAGGCTATGTGGGGACAAGCCACTTGGAATTAAAAAACTTCAAGGTGTTGCTGTGATGAAAAAAGGTCACCTTGAAAAAGATTGGTTTTCTTCCCTACAATTCTAATCTGGAAAACATTACCTGTGTTTGGTTTTCATATATTTATGCTTTAATTTTTTTTTCAATGTAATAATTTCCTAAAGCAATAAGATGGTAATGTTGTGCAATTAACAATATAAACATACAGAGTGAGAAAGCCCTGCTTGTGAGAATGGTTAAATACAATTTGGCATCTCTGATGTTACTGTGTACTCTGTGATGGGTAAAGGTAGGCATGAAGACATAAAAACAGTAAGTTGATTTGCACTTTGTCACAAAAGCTTTTTCTTTGTAAGTGTGGCATCTTACAAGAGGACTTATGAAAACTACACATTTCATACAGTGAAAATGGTGACTGTGACTTTACATTGCCACCAGTCATGTCAGTAGCTTCATCCCCCTAGAAGCAAAGAATTAAGCAGGATACTTGTAAAGTCAATCAAAATTAATTAACAAATTAGAAATCAATCAATAACACCCCAAAAAGTCTTGTTATAACCTCAGTTACTTGTTTAAGCATAAACAAGCTAATTGGCTACATTTCCTGTCTAGAAATAAGATCATTGCCAATTAACTTAGGACTTAATTAACTCTCTAAGGTACTGAACTTTAGATACATCATAAACTGTGTCTTAATGTTATTATTAGTTATTGCAGTGACTCTAGTACATTCTTGATTTATTGTTATTGTTATATAACTATTACATTTACACTTATGACGCTATTAAAAAAAACCCAAAGCCTTCAATATTACATTAAAGTTAATGCCACATAAAGGACAGAGGCATTAAATAAAAGTAGAATTAAGCAGTATGCCATAAGTTTACATTGGAAAGCCAGCAGTCCAGCTTCTGTTCTTCGCTGGGAGGCACCAGCATAAGAGATTATATATTTAAAGATTATACATTTAAAGGCATCAATTTTCTTTTGCCCAGCTACAATTGCTCTTTATTTCTGGTCATGAGCTATTGGATTTGCCATCCCTTTTGGCACCTGGGAGAAGTCACACTATTAGCACTGTAATGTAATCCTTACCTTCTTTTGAAGATCCTTCCTGATTGTCTCTTCTATAACAAAACTCGGGACTATCTTGTTTTATTTTTTTTTCTTCTTTCATGATATCCAAGCAATTTCTTTTTTTTCCTGACATCTCAGTGACCCAGTTTTCTTCTTTTTCTTCTCTTTCTGTCTTAATAACTACAAGCTGCTTGTTTTCCAAGGCTGAGGAGAATTTGTTCCATGTTTGCCAGGAATAAACAGTCCAGCAGAACAAGTGATGCGTCTGCTGAACAGAAGAGAGAAAAAGTCGGATCAGCAGAGACATTTAAATCTGTTCCTTTGCTCAAAGTGGATGTTGCCGTTAGTTTGGCGGCGTTTGATAAATGTCTGCAGAACACGGAGTGTCTGGAAATAAAGCTGCTCTGGCGGTGATATGCAAGTGCCGCTCTCGCCTCGCGGGCTGGCAGTAACGCCGCAGCCACGCATCCTTGGGAAATGGGCATTTTGTCTTCTTTACGGCCCTAAAAAAGTCACCACGAAAATATTCCAATCTTTTATTTCAGAAATACTGTCACCTTGTCTATAAGTCAAATCCTTTTTCAGTGCCTTTATTCACTCTTTGCACCAGAAGGACAGTACAATCTAGTCTTCACCTGTGGCTTTGCCACAGTTTCAGCTGGCATCTAGGCTTTGGCTTCTTTACCATTTTATGACTAAGCTGGACAAGTGAGGCTAGGAAAGCCAATGTACTTTTTGGCACTGATTACATTTACAGCAAGAGTAGGGAAGCAGAAATATTTTGTTTTATGAAAGAATCATTTCAGCTTTAAGAAAAGCTCACATCTCCCATGTGTATTACTTCGTGGGTTTGGGTTGGTTTGGTTTTTTTTTTTTGTTTGTTTGCTATGTCCAAACTTGGGAAGTAAAACAATCTGGTATCTGCTTCAAATCTGGCAACCTAGATATAGGTGGATTTAGGATTTAAAGGGCTTGTTTTGAGAAAGGAACAAGCTCACAGAAAACCCTTTAATAGGATTGACCCCACTCCTTTACAGTTTCTCAGGATCAGGAGCTTTCTTGTCCAAAAATCTCCTGGGGTACCTGTTTTGTGACTGACAGTGCCACAGGCATGCTCATGGCAATGTTGCCACAAGTGAACTGAAACTTCTGCATCTCTCCATCCACTGGTCCTAGGCTGGAGCTACAGTTAAGATCTAAAGCTCCACAGCATCCCTGACAGGTGTTACATATATTAAACACTTCATGCACATATTTTCCTTTAATTCATGTCTAGATTGGTCACAAAATATTTTTACCTGGACCTAAGAATAGACTCCTTACAATAAAGAGGGTGTCTACCCAGGGAAGAGGATTTGGCACAACCTGCCAAATATAACAGGTGAGCTATTGTTTCTAAAAAGACTAAAGGAATCCAAAATGAGGTATTTGTGTCCTAGAATAGAAATATCCACCCTGGGAGTATCCTTTCTGGAAGTAAGCCAGGAATAACTCCCTGGAATAATGCTCTGAGGGCTCACCCCTTTCTGTTGTCTCATGGGCTTTTCCTTCAAAATGTGAAGCAGTCAACACAAACCTAGTGCTGCACACAGAGGTGCACTTGATTATCTTAGCATATCTTAGTTTCTTCTCAGTTTCTTTAGACTTGCTATTAAACACTGTTTCACAAAGCTCCTGGTGTTACCCAAATTCATTTATTGAGTGGGCTTTCCACAGAGGCCATGCTGTTACTTCTTTTAAGGAAAAAAGAAAAGGCAATGGAGAATGTATTTTTCTTGTCAGATGTAGTTCTAAGTGCCGTAGATAAATGGCTAATTAGAGTAACATTATTGTGGGACAAATGGATCACTTCTCACATGCATGTGTGCCTTGGTTTGTGTGTGGTCTTGCTAGCAGAAACAGGGCTGTGAGCAGGCTGAGACCTGGTGGGACTCATGCAGAACATGTTCTTTAGTACTATGACTCTTTCTTCTGGGTCCCTTGTCCTTTCCTCATCTAACTCTTAGGTAACTGTGTCTGTTGCTGATATCCAGGATCCCTCAGCCTCTGTTCTCATGCTCTGTGGTTCAGCTGCTGCTTTGCCTCTTCTTGGCCCCAACACTGGGCTGAGCAGGGAAGCAGCTTCTGGACAGGTTTGCCCATGGTTCCTGACGTACATGGAGAAAATGATGATGTTACCGCTATTGCTGGGTGGTGCAGAAGTATGAATATCTTTAAGAATTGAGTTATGCCCAGGCATTTACAAGTTATGTATTTGTTCACAGTCATGCAAAGAGCCAGTTCAGAGATGGAACAGGATGACTCTACTTACTCTGCCTCCCATTCCTGTGATTTAAAGGACACTCCTAATCATGACTTTATTATGCCTGCCACACACTGCTTATATGTCTGAAAGGATCTTGGCTGAGAGTACTGACATTTCTTAATGATATTTTGATCATATTTCTGTAAATTATACTGTTAGGAAACATGGCATGAGGAATAGAGGAGAAGGAATGGAGAGTTTTATTTTCAGCCAAACTTAGATGGGTCAACTTACCCACAGCCTGGGTGTTCAAGGTCCTTCCAAGATGTGCTGAAGATATTAGAGGCCACATTTGAAATTTGTGCTGAATTTAAAGAAACTTTAAGTTAGACTCTTGAAATTTTAACAATTTTAAGTTTTTTTTTTTAAATAGTCTGTCACCATACTACTTTTGTAGTCTTTAGCTCATCATGTTCTCATGGCCTCATGAGCAAAATGACGCCACCACTGCTGCAGCTCAGAAGTGATTATTGTGCTGGGTACAGCAGCACAGAGTTTGGAGATTAACCTCTGCATGCCAAGTAAGGAAGGAGGCAGCCTTTGATGGCAGGTCAGGCTAGTGGCAATTAATGGGCTTTTCATCATATTCAAATACTGTGGTCTATTCTGATAGCTGGTGGCTTAGGCAGGATAGATTAAATTTCTGGGAGATGAAATATAAAGGAGGGAGAAGAAAATGGGAGGCAAAATACGAGATGTGTGACACATTGCAATGATGCAGTTATCTTGGCAGTTCATGAATGACACAGCAAATGACAGACACCAAGGTGTTGATTCTGTGGGCTGTGATACAGACTCCTCATGTTCAGCCTACCCAGATCAGAGGATTTATCATCAGTAACTGTCACAGACAGAAGCCAAATCTGTTAAAAACAATCTAACATCAATGGGAGGTAGGACTGGAGCTTGCAGCAGATTTGGAAGGTTTGTTTTATTTGTATTTTGTTCCATGATGTGTGAAACTGCAAGGACCTGAATCTGGGGGTCTGTTCAGATTCACCTTTCCTTCCCAGTGGTATTTAATCATGATGCAAAGGGACTTCTCTCTGTAAGGGAGAGAAATCTCCACTGACAGAAACAGCTTTGCAAGCTGGAAAGAAACAACCGAGTCCTTTATCAATAACACATACTGGATGTCTGCAAAACCACAAACCTATCTGAAATAAGTCAAGATAATCTTTCAAAACCTCCTTCAGCATCACCCTGAGACCGGGATTTTACTGTTAACTTAATAAAATGGCCTTTTGTTTTCATGGCATGATTTACAGGGGGACTGCACAACCTCTCTGGGTTTTTGGTTACAGCCTGCATGGCCAAGTCCTCATTGCTTCCAGTCCTTGGTAAGCAGGCACAGCCTGATCAAACATGTTGGCCCATCCTGCAGCTCCACTTCTGGTTACACTATGGGTCAGCACTTAGAATATGAAAAAGTTTGTTTTACCTAAATGAAGCAGGAAAAAGGTAATTCTTGACATTTAAGTTCTATTTCCAGATGCTTTTATAGAGCTATCCAGCCCAGACAATCTTCTCAAACTCACATCTACTTAATGGCGTTTAATTTAGCCACTTTTTGCCCTCCATAAGAGAATACTAAAGCTCTCCATTTCTCCCATGAGCACATTTTTGCAGAGTTGAATTCCAAACTAAAAACCACAAAAAGCTGTAGCCAACTGCAAATCTAAGGAGCAGCTGGGAAATACAAAATAACTTCTGAATTTCCTAAGGGATAACATAAGCAGGGATATCACACCTGCAATTGTTCTATCCCAAGTCAATGTACCTATTGTCATTTGCAAGAAGTAGTTCAGCCCTTCTGATTCAAAATTCTTTAGTTAAGCTGACCACACATGCATAAATTGAGGTTACAGGAAATAAATATTGCCTCTCCATTTTTACCCCTCTAAAATCTTTAAATATTTCAGGTACATTTAAAATGAAGCTTAGCAGAATTCATACTATTATTGGTGACTAGAGCCAAGCAATCAATCTTAGAATCATCCCTGGAGTGCACTAACATTTTCTTGCACATGGGTGCTTTCAGAAAGCAAGTAAATTACCTGTTTAGTGAGATTAAAGTAAGTTGATGTACTAACCTGCAAACTATAATTTAAGGAGTCAAAAGCCTTTCTCTCCCCACCCTCTTCTGCAGAAATTAACAACTCCAGTAGCATAATATTTTTTTGTACTGCTGCTCTCTCTCCAGTAAAATATACTTTATTACTATTTGGAGGCTTTATCCCTTTATGACAACCAGTATCAAGAGTAATATTATGCCAATAACTTGGTTTGCTAAGTATTAATACAAGGGATATTATGCTAAGAGCACTGTGTGAGTTTAATTGCAATTCATACTTTAATATTTTGATGCAGCTGTAAAAATGTAAAATGAGAAACATTACAATTCTATTAGATACTAATAAATTGTGTTGTAGAGGAGGAGATGAGCTGTACTTGCTGTAATGAAGCACATTCTACTTCCCATCTCTCTGTTTTGATCATGCATGTGCATGATTTCATAGAGAGGTTCAGCAAAGGTTCTATAGAACAAGCTAGAAATGAATGCAGGGGTATATATTTTTGTATCAAATAATCAGAAACAATGTGCAAATAATTTAAATCATCTTGCTTATGAAGTGTTTATGTCAAACACTTCATTTTCTTTATGCAGAATGTGTGATTATTTAGAATGGATCCTATTAGGTTTAACTTTTTTCTCCTTTTCTAGGCTTAGGATTTCCAGGTTTGGATACATTTAATAAAACAATTCTGAGAAATATTCAGAGATTCATCCTCTTCCATTTTTTCCCAATAGAAATGACATTTTTCAATTGCTGTGCTTTATCTGCTCTTTCTATTCATAACTGTGAGATACAGTGTGGTAGTAATGCTTCCATGTAGCTGAATCATAGATTTGTTTAGGTTGGAAAAGACCTTTTGGATCATCGAGTCCAAATGTTACCCAAACACTGCCAAGCCCATCACTAAACCATGTCCCCGAGGCCCAAATCTACACATCTTGTAAATACCTCCAGTGACTCCACCACTTCCCTGGGCAGCCTGTTCAATGCCTGACAGCTCTTTCAGTGAAGAAATCTTTCCCAATACCCAATCTAAAACCTCTCCTGGCACAACTTAAAGCTCTTTCTTCTTTGCCCTATTGCTTGATCTGACATTCAGACCGAAATACGTAGAACTTTGTGATTTCAGGCAAATCACTCAAGCTCTTCTCAGCTTTTGTTTCAGTAGCTAGGAGTTAGAAATAAAAATCTTTCACCATCCCCAGGCTATTTTTCTGATTAGATAAGGACATGTATCCGATTTCCTCCTAGATTACTCTGTTTTCAGAGAAGTGCATGCACAGGTGGGAATGACCCCACTGCCACTTCTGCAGGGGGAACATAGTCTGCAGAGTACCACCTTCCTTAGTTTATCAGTCCCAAGAACGAGATAGCTGCAAGTCATTTTGGTGTCAGCACTTTGGTGTGGCACACCTGACAGCAATACCAGACTGTGTGGAAGTCTAAAGACCCAGCTCATCCCCAGAGAAGACAGCAGAGCACCACTAGAACAGATCTGCTGACCAGCTGCATGCAGCTGATATTAAATTGTGGTTTACTCTTTTTCCTTTGAATGTGTGTGAATCATGGGCAGGCAGGGGATGATGCAAGAGTGTGGGTTCATTTGCTTTCCTTTATAAAATACATATTCAGAGTGAAACCTGGGCTGGTCATAGCCATGTTTACCTTTTCTTATCAGGTTTGACTTTCAAAGCGCAGTGTAGTTTTCCAGTGGCCTCAGTGCATTTTTTTTTTTTTCAGGGGGTGAGAACAATTTAAGCAAACACATATTTGTACATCACACTGCCAGCCTGAGTATTCTTACTTGCAAATTACATCCCTTAATATCTCCTGGCTTGCAACACCTTGCCTTTTCCTCTCCAAATGCTCCTGCCCCTCCTGATCTGGGTACTTTGTTGTACCTGGTTCTCTGCTTTCTGCCTGCACTCTCAGGCTGAGCACACCTGACTGCACATTTCTCTCATTCCCAAATCTAAACCTATCCATGTGTCTTGAATGAGCAACTTACACAGGGATCTTCTCAATTAAAATGTTCACAGAGTCATTAAACTAACTAATGGTGGAAACTTCAGTAGAAATGATGCTGTAATGAGACAAGCTTTCATCATCTTGCTGAGGAAAACATATTTCACTTGATTCAGATAAATTATATGCCCCCACATATTATGATCAATATTTTAGCAAGAGTTACCACTTAACTGTGTCACTTCTGAGTAATGAATAATCATGTCGAGCATATGAAAAATGAGTAATGACAGATATCACTGGACTGGTACGTTTTCTGCTTCTCAAAATGATGTTTAAATTTTTACAAAAATGTTGTATAAAGGATTCAATGACTCCAACTTGTTCCTTCTAATGGGTATCTATCATTTAAAACTGTGACTGCTCTTGAAGTACAGGTTAGCATAACTAATTTTAAAATATGTTCAAATAATTCTATATTGTGACAGAGGAAAATGGAACCCAGAGGTCAGGAAATGTATGTGATAAAACCCTCTTTCAGAAACTGAAGACCTGAACTGACCTCTAAAATGACTCTTCTTGCATAGTGGCAGTAGTGTTCAGGAGTTTGTGGCTTTGTTACTAATTGGAAACTTGAAAGGTATAAAGTACATTTATTAGGAAAAATATCTAAAATAAAGGGTTTTTTTGAATAACATGCAGAAAAGTACAGCAGCTGTTCTGACCTAAGCATGCTTTAATTAGTTTAGTTACTTGCATCTGCTTACTGTGCTGTGTCTCTTTCGTGTACAGCCTTCCCAAAGGCTCCTGCCCTAATTTTTAAAACTTTTACACTTGAAACTACATTATTGAAACTACATTCACAAACCAGGACCAAAGGAACTGTTTTGATTTTCCTCTAAAAATGCCAGTGTGGTTTCAAGCACCTACTTAAGAAAATCTTTGCCTCTTGTAAGGGCTGTTGAATGAACCATCAGCAAATGTGTGCAGGTCTTAGGATGATCAGGAAGCATTTGTCACTGTAATCCAAAAAGAAACCTCTCTGTGCACAGTATATTAATTCTTTCCCCAGTCAAATAATCAGTCTCTTGATTACATTGGTCTATGGTTGACTTTTTTTTCTCCCGACAATGATCTGTTATGCAATTTTAAGGTTGCAATTGGGGTGATAGATATTGTTCTATATTTTTAATACCCTTATGCTGGTAGTTGGCAGTTCTGTTCTTGATTGACTTTTTTTTTTTGATGTCTACCAGGAGCCTGAAACTAATTTGCAAGTAGGACCATTGACTTGGTGACTTGCTCTTGTAACTGGGTGTAGTGGTGCAATATTGTTCTTCTACCTTTTAAAAACATAAATACGGTGTATTCATGAATGCATGTTTCAGTTGCATTAAAGAAATACATCATTGGCCTCAATTTTTATTTCTGTGACTTTAAAATTCAAACAAAGTGAACAAGCAATATAAGGGTCTGTCATCACTTAGGTCAATTCTTCCACCAGCTGCTCCTTGGTGAGTTGCAGTGTTACCTATAACAAACTCTGTTTGATTGCAGTCACCTGCATGTACAAAGAGTTATCTATTCCTAACAAGGCGGCCAATAGGCTTTTCAGGTGTTGCCTCAGTGTAGCTGGCTGTAAGGTTTCCTTTCAATATTTAGCTGTTTTAGCATAGTTCAGATACATTTCTAATGTTTCTATCATTTGATGGAAGAATAACGTCAAGAAGATCAGCTATAATCTCATTATATTTACATAAATACTATTCTGCTTCTAAACTCCTTGCCAAGAGTGGCTTTTCCACTCAAAGTGAAATTCTCCCTTTGTCAATATCAGCATTTTCCTTAGGGATGAAACAGCTAATAATCTATACTATATAATAGGAAAATTCACATTAATACTATCCAGAAGGATGATGATTACTGACTCTTACAGCACCAGTTTTCCACACTGACAGAATGAAATTCTAAAATGCATTTTCCTAAATTAGGTCATTTAAATCAGTTCAATATGTAAGTCACGGTAGCAAATTTTTCACTTGGCAGCTTTTCATTATGTAGCTTGGATTAATTCTGATTTAAGAATTCTGTTTGGTTATTCACTTTTTTCCTCAAAATTTAATTTTCAATAAATGTGGTGACATCACAAAATGATAAAACATAATTTGGTGCCACCTCCCTCTTCTAGCTGTGGAGATAATTTCATGAGGCACAGTCGCTGTAAGCAGCAGAGTCACAAGTGAACCAGGTAAGTGACTAGGCAATAATTTTTTCATCAGGAATGAGGAAAAGAACAGCAAGTGGGAGTGGAATTGCACCCCAGGCCCAATGAGGGGAGTAAATGGAAGTTATACTACTCACTTTTGGAAATAGATTCTAAGAGCATAAGTCATTTAACCACTTTTAAAGACTTTACTCTGGGGTGCCTCAGTGCTGGAGCTGTGCAAACACATGGTAAAAGACAGTCCATGCCCCAGTGAGCTTAATAGCCTTCTTGGTTTCCCCACGGCAATGCCATTACGCTCCAGCCCTCTTCTCTTGTGCAGGATGAAGGCTTTGCCTCCTCCTCCTGATTATTTTAGCAGACCTCTGGTTACTGCATGGAACGAGCCCTCCAGACTCTGCCGTCAGCACTACAATCCTTTCAAAGCTCACCTGGCAGGTTTCCCAGAAAAGCAAGACATGGTCGTTTAAGCTGGTTGCCAGGAAAAAGACTGAATAATACTCATTCTAGCTATTTGTTTGGGATACTGGTTCTCACTTTATGAAATAAATATGCTAGACATTCATCTCTTGAATGAAATGAAATTGCTGCAATGGTCTTGCACTGTTCTCAGCAGAACCTTTCCAAGACCTCTCAAAGGCTTTTGAGGGACCATCTCAGATGCTCTAATCCTGATGTGATTTCTGCATTGAGTACCAGTTGCAGCAGGTCCTCCAGGGCTCAGAAGGAGTGCAAATGGGGAGTTCTCTCCTCTTGTCTTCTAAATGGGCCTGAATATCTTAAGTCAGAACTGGCTTGTGTCTCTTATAAAAAGCTGGGGGGAGTAGGAACACCCACACCCACTGATGGTCATGCAGTGTTTGAGTTTGTCAAATGGATATGTGGACAGATAGGCTAAAGGTGTATTCTATACCACAACTTCTGTCACATCGTAGCAAACTAGAATGTAACATGCCTATAGGATCTATTCGTAAATGGCCAAAATATTTAGAGGACTGGCTGTGTCTGCCCATGGAAAGCTGACACGTCTGTTTTTCTCGCAACTGACTCAGGTCTGCTGCCCTTCCCCTGCCCCACCATGCATCTGTAAAATGCTCCAAAAATACTATGAAATGAACAAAAGCAGCAAGTACTTTCACTAGGAATGTATTTGTGAAAACACAAGGATCCTGCAATTAATTTGACATAATTTTTTTTTTTTTTAACTAGCAAAGAAACAGTAAGTATTTATCACCCTCTTACTGGGGGAAAGTCTCTTCTTATGAGTTTCAGTTTTGTCTGCCCTCTTCACTGTACACATGGACTATTTTATATATGTGGATTGTATGTGTGCTTTTTAGTGTTTTGTATTTACCATGAAATTCCTTTGTTTGGTATTAAACATAGACAAATACCCAGGCTGTTGCTTGAGTTATGTTTGTCCCTCATGGTTAATCCTGAACAGCTACAGTATCTGCTCAGAATATGTTTGTTAGAGATACCATGTTCTAATGTTACTAGAAGACAGGAAAGTCTTCTTTTCCTAACATAGGGTGCCCAGAAAATTGAGGTTGAAAGGGATGAACATAACAGAGTAATCTTATCAGAATAAAAGAAGGGGGGAAAAGAGAAAGGAAACAAGATCAGTTTTGTTGTCTGATATTCCACTTCTGTGCTAATGCTTTGTGCCATATGTTATTCCTTTTGTTTCCTTCATAAAAATGAAGCTTTGCCTAGTGTTACGTTTCTGTAAAACGCATTAGAGAATGTCATCATCAAAATCACTGAAGACAAGACAGTACTTCAGCAGCTTATGTATAGACATCATTGCTGTAAAGTGCTTCTGCCTTTTGAAAGCAACATGGCAGAAAGAAGGAAACTTGATGTGAAAAGCCTTTTTACCATGCTTTTCCACTTCAATTTTCTGGCTGTGTTTGTGTTTCAAAGTTGGTTTGGTAGTTTTGTTTTACACTGTGTGTGACATTTAGTTCTACTCGTAGGGAACATAGGGTCATGCAATTCGTTAAAGCTCCTACAGGGATTGTTTGTGTGCCAGGCTAGGAGACAGTGAGAGCCATGCTAAAGCTCTAAGCAATTGGTTTGGTTAAAGGAAAGAATTGCAACACATGGCCAACTCTTCAGCTACTCTCTATGACCCATTGTTCACAATCAGCTGATAAGCATGACATAAATTTTTGTTCCTTAAATCTTAGAAGAAGATAGCCAGCTGCTTTAAATCCTGAAAAACAAAGCATTGGTCATAAATGTCAAAACAAGAAAAAAGAAATAAAAAGGGTGGGGTATAGATGGCAGAGAAAGATCAAACTGTGATGATTCTAATTAATTAATGAAATGTCTACTTGAAAGTCAAGTTAGTTTTGATTTTTTTTTCTCATAATGCCTCCATACTTCTGGCCAGTGGTGCCCTCCAAATTCCTAGTTCTGTGATTCTCCCTTTTGCTTTTCACAGCTGATTTGCATCTGCTTTCCAGTAGATCTTTTTGGTTACTTGTTTCTGAAGTTACTTTATTGGAGTGTTTAACTACAGTCTCTGTCTTGCCTGGTTTTGAAAGTTTAGACTATCCTGGCAGTGTTTTAAGAGCTGCCTGGCTAATTTTGCAGCACCTGCCTGTGCTGTTTGACAGTAATAAATAGGAATCTTATTGCTGTTACCTTTTTTCCTCTTCAATTTTCTGACAGTGGCAAAGCATCAAGTGGAGCTGTGCCTTGGTCAGGTAGGGTGTCACACAGTGTGACAGTCTAAGCAGCACAATACTTCTAGCACGACTGCTGAGTTAGCAATGTGCATCTCTTGAAAGTATTTGTGTGCAACCTGTATCAGGAAAGACTTTCTCTCCACCTGAATTGCATTCCTGGGGCTTTTGGTGACATGAGGTCAAGAAACAGAGAAGTACCAAAAGAAGGAGTTGAAAACCCCTATGGCAAATTCACATCCAATCATTGTGGGACCTAATAATATCCACTGTGAGCCTCATAGGATCAGAGTGTGGTGAAATTCAGTGTGTCCTGACATGCAAGAGATTGCCATTATGAACCCCACTATAACAAAAATGCCAAAATGTTTCCTAAAAGAGTTTGGAGAAACTTACTGAAGGAGGGATTATTCAACAGGACATGGAAACATTCCCCCTTCTTACAGTAAGAACATATTATCAATATATTTATAGAAGTGATTATTGTTCTAAATTAATCTTGTTTCATAAAATAGGAGTAGCAACTCTAAAAAGTAGAGTTCTGCACAGTTAAATGAACTGCTCAGGCGGTGTGGAGTTGATAATTACAATTAAGATGGTAGGAAAATAAAGATTGCCTATACATACACACTTGAATAACAACATCCTTTGAGTAACTAAAATCCTTATGTACTTCTGAAGAGGAAATTTAGCCAGAGAGGCAGAACATGATGGGTTCCTTCCTTATGTATGCACATCTCAATGGTGATTTTTTTTTTTTTTGTGATATAGCAGCTTTAGGATACATAAGATTTATGCCAACTCCTGCCTGTACTCACACAGTTGAGCTAAATGTTCTTGTGCCTACCTTCAAACAGATGCTAATATTAACTTAATTTTCAATGTATTAATGTAATCTGTGTGCTTTATCTAAGGTGTAAGTTTGTTCTCTATACATGTTTAGTGCTGTATGAATGAGGCACAGAAAGAAAAATCAATCATTGCTTCACAGAGAAATATGAACTCTGTTAGCTTCATTTTTCACACTGTGAAAATGACTTGACCTTCCTTTCCTCAGAAATCCAAATATCTCCAATCTGTATTCATAGCTGGGCACAAATTTTCCATTAACATTTTCTGGATAGAAAACTGTGATTTCATTATTCTTGTTTTGGGGGAAAATAAGCTTTTCTTTGGATAGAATGGAGTGTTCTCGGCAGAAAAGGTTTCCGTGCTGTCTCACAAGGGGTGTGTTTCAGTTACCTTCTGCCTCTGGCTGTGGACTGCTGGCCCCAGCCTGTCTCACCTGACCCACCGTGGACAGCCTTCTCTCTCCTCCTTAAGGGACAGGGACTTTGGGGCAGGTGGTGGCAGCTGCACCCCGGCCTTTGGAGCACTACACAGGCTTTGTTACTAGTTCACACCTTCCTCATTGCCTTTGTATGTTCCTTTGCATACCGATTACAAAAGTGCTTTGGGTAAACACATTATCAAGGGATGTAGGTAGGTTTGAAAGAGAAAGCATGAGGCTGTGATGTCCCTTCCCTGCATCAAACTCTGTTCTCCACTGTTTGGTGCTGAACCTGATGAAGGAGGTGGGAAGTTTGACTGTTTTGGTGCAAGCCCATCAGCCCCAATAGTTTCACAGTGTTTTCCGCTTCTGAGTCCACCCATGCCTCGGCCACAGCAGCCACCAGAGGGGTCTAGGCATTTGTGCCTTCATGAGAGGGGCGCTCTGGCAGGACTCCGTCTCCTCGAACCCTAAATGAGGACAACCGCCCACGAGCAGCATCCCGCCGGGAGCCGGCTCTGGGCTTGCCGAGCAGGCCGGGCCGGGCAGGGTCCGGGCCCAGGGCAGGGCCGGGCCGGTGGAGCGGCAGCGCGGCTCCCGCCCGCAGCCTCGCCGGCAAAACCGGGCCCTGGCCCGTGCTGAGCCAGCATTCCCCTTTGGAGCAGCTGCGGGGCCGGGCTGCGGCACACGGGGCCAGGAGGCCTTGCTGATCTTATTATCCCGTTCTGAGCTCTTGCAGGTGCTGGGAACCGCAGTTGTATTTTCCGCTATGACTGTAAAAGAGGTCAGGCCGAGGGCAGCTGAATTTTCTATTCCTGGCAGTTGGGGTAAATGAACCCTTGGCTGTGTGGGGCCGGAGCTGGGACAGCCTGGTGCTCGCGCTTGCCCCTGAGCTGGGGCCGTGTGGGGGGGCTGGATCCCTGTGCCAGCAGCCGGGCACTGGGGAGCAGCTGCACCCCGACATGTCCCCGCAGCCCTTCGCTCCTGTGGGCCAGGTCTGGGTGAGAGGGCCAGCTCGTGCTCCACAGCTGTGTGTCCAGGCCACGTGTAGCCTGCTGTGGCTGCTGGCAGCAGGGCTGCCGTGTCCCTGGGGAGAGGCCCGGCACAGCACTGTCCCTCCTCCCCCAGATGCGTGTCTGGCACAGGGCTCCGGTGGAGCGTGGGCTGGGTGTGCACAGTGGTGACACTCAGGTGCATCCTCGGGGCTTTGAAACGGACTGCAAAAAGCGATTTGAAACTGACAGTTAAAAGCCGCTCCATTCACAAACTTGGTCACGGACCTGAGGGCACAGTGCTAGGGGAGCTCCAGGTGCCAAACATGCAACTTCTGAGGAGATCGATTGCCTCTGCCGTTGCACATCACGGGGACACCAAGTTTGCTTGGTGATGAAGGATCTCCCATCCCTTTGCTGGAATGAGTTCTGAAAGCCTTTTCAGGATCCTGTGCATCCTTTGCTAGTTTCTGAAGAATTGAAAAGGGTTTGCTTTAAGAAAGTGAAGGTGCTTATACCTGAGAAGTGATTTTTCTTTCTGCTGGGTAAGAGCCCTTGGCCTCTGCAGACTGCTTTGGTGCAGGGGTGACCGGCTGGCAGCCAAAAGACCCTCTGAGAAAACAGGAAGCAGAACTGCCACCTTTTGCAAGTCCCAGTACTTTTAATAAGTTGTCTGAGTTTAATGGTTGAAATTCAACATACTGAAAATAGGCAAGATATTGAATGTAAGTGATTAGGTGACAGCCTAGGCTTTTAGTTTTATTAATAGTAATTGTTTCTTTAAAAAACCTCTGTGTACCTGTGTCTGCAGAAATGTAAAATTTTGAAATTTTGACTCCACCTCCCATGTTGGTCTGAAGTATTGGCCACAAATTAGGATTTTGAATGGGGCCTTTAAAACCGACAATGAAACTAAAATAAGAAACAGTGAAGAGAGGGGCCCAACTCATGATATTTTAAAGGTTGAGGGTCAGAGTAGAGTGTGTTGGTGAAAACATGTAAGAAAGGAAATGCCATGTGCACCTGATATTTCTGCCAGAGGGTTCACTAGAGCCTTGTCTGTGGTGGCAGAGCTGGCTGCTGTGACCAGCTGTGTTGAGTCTCCTGGGGCTGGGAGACAGCTGTGGAGACAGGACCTCACCAAAATAAGGGTCATTTCAAACTTCACCAAGTCCTCAAGACTTGCTGGCATGCAGGGAACTTCAGGGAGTGATTGGTTCTGTGGAAGACTGGAGTCAAAATGAAGATGGCTTTGGTCTTGTCTTTGCCAAACCAATGTATGCATTTGTTTGCTCAGTGGGAACACATATTTGAAGTATTATAAATATAAAATGGATGTGAAGAGTTATAAGATATTGGTTACTGTTAGGCAATTCAGATATGAAATTGTGGGTATAGAGAATAATTTCATCTAAAGGATGGAGGGAGCAGTGGGCCCCTTTCTACTTATGTGTATGGGCAGCCTGGGAATTGTGTTTGGCTTCTCCCTGGGATTGGTGAGAGAGTAGGGTGGTCTCTGTAGGGGGCTCTGGGATGCCCCTGTCCTGACTGATGCCCGCAGGTGAGCTGTGCCTCTGCCCATCACAGGGCAAGCGGGCAGGGTCATCATCCCAGCGGGAGAGCGAGGTGCTCCCGTGGATCCAGACCTCGCGAGGCTCGGGAGGGCCTTTTTCATCCAGCCCTCCTGGGCTGCCCAAGCCTGACTCTGCTCTGACCCATGCCTGCCATCCTGCATCTCGCGGTGCAGCTGACCCGGAGCTCTGGCCTTGCCATATCCGTGCAGGCAGGTTTGTCCACACGCAGGACTGGCTTTGGCAATTAAATGATAGGGTTAGAGGTGCCTGGTTTTGTGTGTGGGGGGTGGTTTTGTTGGGGTTTTTTGGGGTTTTTTTTTTGTAATTGTCTCCCCTTTCCCCCCTCCTCTCTCCCCCTCTCCGACCCCAGCCAGGCCTCTCTAGGTCTCTCGCAGGCGCGAAGCCGCGCCGCTCCCCGCAGTTCCTCCTTCCAGCGAAACTTCCCCGCGCTCCCGGCGGGGGCTCGCGGCTCCGCCGGATCCCGGCGGTGCTGCCGCGGCGGCTCCATGCCGCGGCTTCGGGCCGCCCCGGCTCCTCCCCTCGCGGTGTGCGAGGCAGCCT